>RCUC01129458.1:0-40158 GCA_003697995.1 Taxidea taxus jeffersonii
CCCACCCCCTCCTCTGGGAAGCTCCAGTCTGTTCTCTGTATCTATGAGCTTGGTAATTTATTAGTTTATTTGTTTACTTTCAGATTCCACCTGTAAGCGTGATCAAATGCAATTTGTTTTTCTCTCTCTGACTCATCTCTCTTTCCATAATGCCCTTGAGGTGTATCCATGTTATTGCAAATGACAAGATTTATTCTTTTTATTTTTATGGCTGAGTATGTATTTCTTTAACCATTTATCCTTCAATGGACGCATAGGTTGTTTTCGAATCTTGACTGTTGTGAATAATGCTGCAATGAACATGGGGGTACATGTATCTTTTCTGGTTGGTATTTTCAGTTTCTTTGGATAAATACCCAGCAGCAGAATTACTGGATCATATGATGATTCTACTTTTATTTTCTTTTTGAGAAACTTCTATACTGTTTACCTTAGTGGCTCACCAATTTACATTCCTATGAACAGTGCACAAGGGATCTTTTTTTCTCCATATCCTCTCCAAAACTTACTTCTTATTGTTTTCATTCTAGCCATTCTGACAGGTGCAAAGTAATATCTCATTATGGTTTTGATTTACATTTTCCTGGTGATTAATGATGTACAGCATCATTTCATATACCTGTTGGCCATGTGTATGTCTTCTTTGGACAAATGTCTGTTTGGATCCTCTGCCCATTTTTTAATCATATTATTCGTTTTTTTGCAATTGAGTTGTATGAGTTCTTTATATGTTTTAGAAATTAACACTTTAACAGAGAAATGATTTACAGATATTTTCTCTATTCAGTAGGTTGCCTTTTTATTTTGTTGGTTGTTTCCCTTGCTGTGTAGAAGCTTTTTAGTTTGATTTTGTCCCACTTGTTTATTTTTGCTGTTGTTGCTTTTGCTTATGGTGTCGGATTTTTAAAATCCTCAAAAAATAAAAATAAAAAGTCATCACCAAGATCTATGTCAAGGAGTTTGCCATCTGTGTTTTTTTCCTAGGAGTTTTATGGCTTCAGGTCTTAAATTCAAGACCTTAGTTCAATCTGAGGTAATTTTTGTGAGCAGGTTACGATAGTGGTCTAGTTTCATTTTTGTGTGTGTGTGACTGTCTAATTTTGGAGAGACTGTCCAGTCTTCATTGTACATTCTTGGCTCCATTATTGTAAATTAATTGACCGTGTATGCGTGAGTTTATTTCTGGGCTCCCTAGTCTGTTCCACTGATCTGTGTGTCAGTTTTTATTCTAGTATCCTACTGTTTTTAAATGACATTTAAATGACATTCTGGTAAAGGCAAAACTACAGTGATTGCTGGGGTATGAGGGGAAGGGGAAGGACTGGAGATACAAAAAGATAGCACGAGGAAAATTTTGTGGTAATTATTATGAGACTATATATTTGTGAATTTCAGTGAATATAAATTTAAAAGTAAGTTAAAAAATAGTAGAAAAAAATCCACGAGTGCTGGCCGGAGAGATACTGAGAGTTAACAGGAACAATAAAGAAGGGATGGGAGGAATTCTCATTTATTATTTATATGGAAGGATCAGAGAAGACTCTGAGGACGTGACTTTAAGCTGAGCTATGAGGGATGGGGGCAGTTGGCTAGGAGAGAGGTAGGGGAAAGAGGATTTCAGCTCGAGGAAATACTTTATAGAAGTACTTGACAGATTGGGACACCTGGGTGGCTCAGTTGGTTAAGCCTCTGCCTTTGGCTCAGGTCATGATCCCAGGGTCCTGGGATGGAGCCCCACATCAGGGTCCTGCTCAGTGGGGAGTCTGCTTCTCCCTCTCCCTTTACCCCTCCCCACTGCTGCTCCTGCTCTCTCTCTTTCTCAAATAAATGAATAAAAAATCTAAAAAAAAAAGAAAGAAAGAAATACTTGACAGGCAAAGGAGCACTTGGATTCTCAAAAGCTAAGAGAAAGCCGGTGTGATTGCAGCCCAGAGCACTAGGGCAAGAGTGATGAGAGGAAAGACTTACAGAGGGAGGCCAAGCCCTACAGGACTTTATGGGCCATTTAAGGATTTTGACTTCTTCCCAAAACACTGAGGTTTTTACTCGCACTTAGGAATGGCATGATTAGATTTAGAATTTTGCCTTAAAACTAGGGCTATAGGTTAAGGACAAAATGGAGATGAGGGAGAGTAGGAGTGGGAAGATGTGCTTGGTAAAGTGACGAAGCCTCATAAGAGAAAAATGATCTGGGTTCTTTTCAGGCTGTAATTCACACCCTCCTTCTTGGAAATGTTAGCATTTCTAATAAATTCTGATGTCAATTTCCGATAAATTTTGATGGAGTGAAGACTTGTTCTGAGTCATGCAACTGACTACCAGCTGATTGCCAGTTACCTTCAAATAGACTCTTCTTTCTTTCTGTATCTAATGTATTCTTTTTTTCCTAGAAAATTTCCCTACCAGGAATAAATATTTTAATTAACTTGCAAAGAACAATTTTGTCTTGCTTGCATACAAGATCACAGTAAAATATTGACACATGTTTATTAAAAAGAAAGATTTTAATGAAATTTTTGAAAACAAAATCAACATCCAAAAATTAATTGCCTCCCTGAATATCATTAGTGAACCACAAACAAACATAAATTCTAAGAGATGCCATTTACAATAGCGATAAAAAGAAGAAATTTGGGAATAAATACAACAAGGAATATCATTGTGAAGAAATTATAACTTTATTAAAAGTTCATTAGTTTCCCATGACTGCCAAAACAAATTCCCACAAACTTGGTGGCTTAGGACAAGAGAAATTTAGTCTCTCACAGTTCTGTAGGGCAGAAATGCAAAACCAAGATGTTGGCAGGGCCTCACTCCGTCTGCAGTGTCTAAGGGGTGATCATTCCTTATCTCTTCAAGCTTCTGGTAGCTATAGGTGTACCTTGGCTTGTGGCTGAGTAACACCAATTTCTGCCCCCACCTTCACATGACCTTCTCTTCTGTGTCTTATGACACTTGCCATTAGATTGAAGGCCAGGGTGAAAGCAAAACCCCTTTTTCCAAACAAGGTCACATTCATAGGTTCCAGGGGTTATGAACATACTCTTTTGAGGCCATCATTCATCCCCCTACAGTAAAGAGCCAAATAAATGGAGGGATGTACCATGTTCATCCTAATGAAGACAAACGTAATGTCAAATTGATCTTGCCAGACTGGTTTTGCATATACTGATTATACTCCCCAGGAATTTTTCAGTGGATCCTGATGAACTGGTCCTAAAAGGGACAAATAGCCAGGATACTCTTTAAGAAGAAGTTGGTAAGGAGATGAGATTACAACCAGCTAGAAACCCAGATTTATTTGAAAACTACCCTAAGTAAGACTGTCTGGCATTGACACAAAGATTAAAAAACTGACCAATGAAACATAAATTAACCCATACCATGTATCAAAAACCTGTTATGTGGAAGATGTGGCATTGCAGATTGGTGGGGAAGGAATGTCTCTTTAGGAAATGCTCCTGGAACAATAAGTTACCCATGCTGAAAAGACTGAAATCAGATCCCTACTTCATATCATATCTAAAAGCCACCAAGTTTGTGGGAATTTGTTTTGGCAGTCATGGGAAACTAATGAACTTTTAATAAAGTTATAATTTCTTCACAATGATATTGCTTGTTGTATCAATTCCAGGCCTACATGGGAAAGCCAAAGCTGTAACACTATTTGGAGAAAATATAGAAAATTATGACAGAGCAGGAAATGCTTTTTTTTTTTTTTTTAAGATTTTATTTATTTATTAGTTAGAGAGAGAGAGAGAGAGCACAGGCAGACAGAGAGGCAGGCAGAAGCAGAGGGAGAAGCAGGCTCCCTGCTGAGCAAGGAGCCCGATGTGGGACTCGATTCCAGGACGCTGGGATCATGACCTGAGCCGAAGGCAGCCACTTAACCAACTGAGCCACCCAGGCGTCCCAGGAAATGATTTTTAAAAAAAGATTATTTATTTATTTGAGAGACAGTGTGTGAGAGAGAGCACAAGCAGGGGGAGGGGCAGAGGGAGAGGGAGAAGCAGGCTCCTGTTGAGCAGGGAGCCCGTTGTGGAACTCGATCCCAGGACCCTAGGATCATGATCTGAGCCAAAGTTAGATGCTTAACCAACTGAGCCACCCAGGTGCCTCCAGGAAAGGATTTTTTAAGTAAGAAAGAAAGAAAATATACTGATAATAAAAGATAAGAATGATACCTTTGATTACATTAAAATTAAGAATTTTTGCAAATGAAAAGCTATCATAAGGAGATTAAAAAGACTAGTGAAGACATTGGAACACTTAAAAGATTGATGACTGGAGTATATATAGAATTTCTGAAAAAATTAAAGGACCAACAAAACATACATAAATACATACATATATATCATATTCTATTACTATATATTATTATATCTATTAGATTCTATTCTAATGTCGAATTGGGCAAGATATGTGGGCAGGCATTCTGAAAGAGGAACTATGAATCTTCGATGAGTATATGAAAACATGCTCAATCTCATTGTTGATTGTGGAAATACAAGTTAAAAACACCAATGGGGTATCACTTACACCATCTAGATTAACAAAAGATTAAAAAGTTGTAAAAAGTTGTCCTAGTCTCTTGGGCTTGAGGAACAACAAAAACGCTTGTTGGTGGAAGTAGATGTTGGTACAAGCTTTTTGGATCATAATATGGCATTGTCTAGTAAATATCAATTTACATACCCCCTGTTGATGTGGGAAGCGAAGGCAGAAGAAAAATTATTAAATTTCCTTAATACTTACAGCCCACTACAAGTCCTTGAAACAGAGTGACATTCCTCTGGGGACTCAGCTGCTTGGGTGTTGACACTTGGCTAAGGGTAAAAGGCGATCTTAACCTGACCCCCAGGACCCTCTAGGTCTACTTCAACGTATAAAAATTCCTTTGGAAACTTCCTTTGTCGCTAACCCTCAAGACACATATTGGCAATCATCTCCCAAACATACGACCCACTAATATCCATCAAACTGTGGGTAGCAGACACAGGAATGATCACAGGAGCAAGGTTTGTAATGATAAATAACTAGAAACAGCCCAAACATCTGTTAATTAGAATATGACAAATAAAGATGTAACCACAGGATTGAAAGCTGGAAAACCATAAATATGACTGATTTACAGCTACCCTCGTAAGGATTGAGGACTCTCTGAGACTTAAGTGAAGAAAAAAGCACCCCTTAGATTAATGAATTCAAGTTTTATGAAGTTTGTATTTTAGTTTTATAAAGTTTACAGACAAGCAAAACTGAAGGACATTTTCCATTTCGTAAGGTGGGCAATGGGCAGGACCATGAAAGGCACAAACCTAAGGGGTACCTCAAAATTCAGTAATCAAGGTAAATAATATTTTAATGCTATATTTAAAAAAATCAAATTGGCAAACCACAACCCTCAGGCTAGCCGTCTGTTTTTTTTAAAATAAGAGTATATTGGAACCAAGCCTGGGATTACAGTGAGCCCACTGAGGCAGTGTTGTACAGGGTCAGATCTTGTCTTTATCTAAAATTGTCAAATTTGGGTTGCTGTGGATTTTTTTCACATTAATCTTAATTTTTAAAAATATTGCATCAAAATATTATTTATCCTGAGTATTAGGGGTTTTCTTGGTGCCCCTGAAATTTTGTACCCAAATGAGTGCCTCACCTGCCCCACTGTAGTCCTAGTCCTTTTTGGTTTTACTATTATGGTTCATAACTTGCAAAAATGTTATATGTGTTTTTTTAAAGTTTCTCCAGTGTTTCAAAATTTTGAAATTAAATAAAAAATCAACCATAAAGAAGAAAAGAGAGCCAGGGAAAGAATTCTCGGGTTTCTTCAAATTTCAGTAATCTGAAAGAGGAGATGTTGCAAGTTAAAGGAACCAAGGAGAAGCCAGCGAAGTCGGAGAAAATGCAGACTGTGCCCTTTTCCAGGAGTGGAAATATTTGTAGGCCTATTGGTCAAGTCAGCTGCTGCTAAAAATAACTAGAGAATCACCTGTTAAAAATGCACCTTTTCACCTTTTCAGTCATATAGACCTCGATTTCAGAAATCTTGCTTAATTATTGCCAGCTGTCAGAAGAAAACACATTGGACATTTGTGCACATGAAACATAAATTATACTGTAAAATTCTGCAAAGGTAGATTTTGGACAATCAAAGGTTTTTAGCATTCTGAGTCCTTGACCTAGCACGCTGAGTTCCCGTGAGACTGCCATGCCTTCACTTGTGTTATGTTGCTGGCTGGCCTCTTATTTTTATGCTTCAAGCCTCAGCTCAAGTGCAGTCTATTCTTAGTCAACTTCCTTGAGGTCAGTTTTTCTTCCATTTCCTAAAAACTCATAAAATCTTCTGTTTTTCATAATTGGCCTCTAGAACAGTGTAGGCAAAAAAAATTTTTTTGAGGCATGCTTTGGACAGGAGAAAGGGCCAAATTTGAAGCGAGGAGAATAGATAGATACAGGATCTCCAATGACCTGAGGCAATGGGGCAAGATCCCCTAGAGTAAGAACTTGTGTTATGTCTGAACTGGTTCGAGCAGAAGTATTTGAGAATATGAACCAGTATTTGGAATTTAAAAAAAGGAGAGGGAAGATGGTTATGTATAGTTCTGAGGACTGTATTCGATGCTGGACAAGTCATGTTTTCCTCCCTCCCTCCCTCCCTCCCTCCCCTTTTCTTCAGTGCTTACTGAGTACCTACTATATGCCAAGTGCTGATTTAGACACAGAGACTGCAGAGACTGAGACATGTCCAGACATGACGGCTTAGGGGTACGCTCATATTTTGTTGGTTCAAATTTGTGCATTATTTTTTCACATTCTTTCATCTGTGGAATCGGACTATTTCTTACAAGCGTATTGTGGTTCAGTAGCATCTTACTTTATTAGGTCTTTCAGTTTGCAAGTGACTTAGATTTGCTAAAAGACCGTAGAAGCTCTGTGCAATTTTGTCTGACAGCCAGATGTTGGTATGTATCCTCCTGCACAGCATCTTCTTGGAATCCCCAATAGGGTGACGGGAAACAAGCTCCTTGCTTGTCACGTTTGCCTTTCCTATCACTCCGTCCCTTTTCAAGGACAGAGTTTGGAGAGGTGAACCCCTGACCACCACCCGACCACATCTTTCTCTTCTCTTTTTCTTCTACATCTGCCGGCCTAAACCCAGTAAGAAAAAAAAATATGTGGACTTTTTCTTTCCTTATATCATATTGTCCTTAACCTGATTTAAGACCCGTTGTTAAACCATAATGGTATTATTAGTATCTTCTGTACTCTGTGGGAGGGACTCTATACCCTTATTCATAGGAATTGATTCTTGGCAGTGTTCAGTGGGAACCCCAGGAATTTAGCAAAACTCATTTAACGGCTGTCCTCTACCCTGAATTTATGTCTCACAAGGGTGAAAGACTCTAAGAAACATAAGCTAAGGTAGGAGGTGGGGAGAAATAAAATGTGAAAGTTTAATAGTTGTGAAAATATGATCCCTTTTGAACTCATTCCTTTTTTCTCTTTTTTTGTCTTACTGCTTATTGAGAACAATATTAAATATTGCATACTTCAGTGGATGTACGTATAGGTTTAGCTTAACTATGATCCTGCCTGCTTTTCTGAGAAAAATGTCTTAAGAAAATTAAGCTTCAGGTTTTTATAAAAAAATGATGTTGATTTTTATCAAATACCATTGATTGATATATGAAATCTATCAAAATTATGGGATTTTTTTTCTTTGATATATTAATACAATACTATATATTTTCGAAGAGTGAATAATCCTTACATTACTGAAATAAGCATTGTTATATCATTTTATTTTAGTATGCGTTCAATTCCCTGGTATTTTATTTTTGCTTTTTCCATCTATTTAAAGGAAATAATCTACATGGGATGTGTGTATGTGTGTTTGCTATTTCAGCCAGGTTTGCTAACAACATTATGGGAGCTCTTAATATAAATTGGGAAGCTTTATATGTTTTTTTAAGATGCTGTGAAATTTCAAATTTATGCTCTGCCTCTTACAAGATGTATAATTTTGGGCAAGTTGCCTTACTTGTTTTTAGGTTTCTTTTGTAAAAATTAAATACTCAAGTTTGGGACGCCTGGGTGGCTCAGTGGGTTAAAGCCTCTGCCTTTGGCTCGGGTCATGATCTCGGGGTCCTGGGATCGAGGCCCACATCAGGCTCTGTGCTCGGCGGGGAGCCTGCTTCCTCCTCTCTCTCTGCCTGCCTTTCCACCTACTTGTGATCTCTGTCTGTCAAATAAATAAATAAATAAATCAATAAATCAATAAATCTTTAAATAAATAAATAAATACTCAAGTTTTCCCATGTTTGAATTAATTTTTATAGTTTATTTATTTTGTATATATATTTATAATTATATTTTCCTCCATGAATTTCAGATATGTCCACCAGATGTTTACAAAGAATTTTAAAATTATAACATATAGCAAATCTGTGGTAAATTTTGCATATAAATTTTGCAAGTCTGGTAATTTTGTATATTTTCCTTTTTTAAAATATTTTCTTTTTTAGTCTTTGTAGTAGTTTGTCTTTTTTTAACCTAGTCCCAGGTTAATTTATAAAATATTTTCAGATTCTCCAGTATATTAATGTTACATTTTTATCTCTTAAACTGAGTTTGCCAGCTTTATTATATACATATTAGATCTCCTGGTTTTATTGCCCACAGCTTTTATCTTTTCTTTTACCCTTCTTATTTCTTTATTATCTTTTCCAAATTCTGGAGAAATTGCTTGGCATCTGGGTCCTAATTTACTGATTTGCTTGAAACTTGACAATCAGGTTTTCTATTTTTTGTCTTTTAAAAAAATTTTTTTTTATTTTTCAGTCCTTTTCAATGTCAGCTTTTTTTCTGTTTAGTTGCTGCTTATTCTGTTGTACAATATGCAAAATCCTCTTCAACTCATCAGAGAATTTCCAAAGTTTCATTTAGCAAAATTTAATCTCATTACTTAGACCATCACTCAGATTGGTGCCTTTTTTAACTTGTGCTCTTTTCATATTTTCCCTTATTCAATGAGAGAAGGAGGTCTGAGTTGGTCCAGTGTTGGTGGTTTATGTTCTTTTAGAGATTGTGGGGATTTAAAGTTTTCAGATCAAGTAAGCCTGAGCTTAGCTGTACAGCAGCTCATTCTTTTCCTGGCAGAATTGCCTTTATATATAGAGAGAGCAATGGCAGCCTCTTTGTGCTTTTTTTCATCATGGTAGTCCACGTTCAGTATAAGATATTTGGAAGGTCCCAAGATTCCTTCTCTTTGTGGCTCTGGCATGCAGTGCATTTGCTTGAGGTGGGGGGGGGGGCTGACTTCTATGTGCCCCTTACCAGGTCACCAATGGCTTACCATTACTTCTGGCCCTTGCTACTGCAGTGAAGGTTATGGTCAGATTTTGCTGAGGTCTCTTTCATATAATTTCCAGACTTCAAAGAAACCTGAAGTGATAGACCTTTTCTTCATGGTCTCATCTTTTTTTTTTTTTTAAGATTTTATTTATTTATTTGACAGATCACAAGTAGGCAGAGAGGCAGGCAGAGGGAAAGGGAGGAAGCAGGCTCCCCACTGAGCAGAGAGCCTGATGCGGGGCTCGATCCGAGGACCCTGAGATCATGACCTGAGCTGAAGGCAGAGGCTTAACCCACTGAGCCACCCAGGTGCCCCATGGTCTCATCTTTATGATACTTAATAAAGATGCCTTCATTTCTAGTTACTGGCATTGCTATGTTTCTTGTTTATAATATCTATAGGCTATTTCAAAAGAAAACTTGGATGGAATAAAGGGTAGTTAAATGTATCCTCGAGTCATCATTTTTAGCTGGAAGCCATCTCTGTTGTTCTGAAATCTGGGACAGCTACCAAATTAACACCCACGTGTACTAGTAATGGCTGTCAGAGTAGGCAATTGGGGGCAGAAGATTTATGCTATATATTTATTCCATTTCTAAGTCATCACTACAAGCAGATGTCTTCCACAAGAACATCAATTCAGTGGCCAAGAGTATCTTGAAAAGAGGAAGCCAAGATATTTTTTGTAGTGGTTGGCCTTACAAAATTCTTAATATCTTGAAGTCACCAGATCAATTAAATGTCCAGTTGCGTTGTGCAGTCCCATCTGTTGCTGCTGTGAAGGCCCTTCAGGAACATAGGTGGCTACCTCTGTAATGTCTCTGTTTCACCCCCTGCAAGCCATTTCTTGTTCATAAAATTTACTTTCAGGTGGGTAGAAATTCAGATCACTTCTCCCATATGTCAGTTTTCTTTTTCTAAATTTAGATTGTCAGCATCCCACTGCACACGCGCATCATACTAGACTAAGGAATTTTGACAAATGTGCCCGAGTTTAATAGTGACATCAAAGTTTCCTTTTAAACTTTAGAAGTACATACAAAGCTTATCATTTTACATTTAGGTTCTATTGTCCATAGAGTTTTCTTCAGGTTCTGGCTGGATTTCCTCTTACCTGCCCCTAACCACTGTATACTAGGCAAGTGCTCAAATTCAGTGAATTAGGAGCAAAACTTCCAGAAGCTCAACATGTGGCCAAAGCCTCAAAATTTCAGCAAGAGGAAGAATGCCAAGATTTTGGTTATTTCTGGGAGGTACACTTGAAGATAGGACACTTGAGCAGAAAAGGCTGTTTGTGGCTGTGATTTGGTATAAGCACTACTATGGGGACTCAGTACAGGAATACCGAGATGGTGTGACATGTCATGTGTCATGTGGAGTGTACCCAGTCTTGCAGGAAGATTGCCAGGGGCTGTTATATGCTCACATTTCTGAATAAAATCATCAGCCTTCTAAACTTGTAGATGACTAAACAAATTTGACCGGAGAAATAGACCATTGGTGCTAATGCTAAAAGTGATTATTACCATCCAGTAAACATGAGCAACTATTATGCGCCAGTCACTGTGTTAAGACCCAAATATACCAAGATGCATGAGACCTGCCCACCAAAAGGCAAGTCCTTTAGGGAAGAGATTATAGTAAAAAGATGAGCTTATAGAATTCTGTCATTCTACCAATTGGGTCTCATCTAACTCTTTAAAAAATATTGATGTTTTAAAATTTTTTATTTTAGAAAATTTCAAACATATATAAAAGTAGAGAAAATTGTATAATGAGCCTGGTGTATTCATTACATAGCTTCAAAAATTATTAATACACAGTCAAGCTCTTTTTGCCCATATTCCTTTAACTCTCCCCTCATTGAGGTTATTTTAAAGTCCTGAACATCATATAATTTCCTCCATAAAAAGTCCAGTTTGTATCTCCAGAAAATAAGCAGTTTCTCTTTTTTAACATACCTGTAATACATTATCATTACATGTAAACAAATTTATAATAATTCATCAATATCATCACAGCAAACTGATTATTTAAAAAACTTTTTTAATAGTTTCTTTTTGAATTGCAATCCAAGTAAGGGCCATTGTTTGCCATTGGTTGATAGGTTTTCAAAGTCTCTTTTAAACTATAGGTGTCTCCTACATCTGTCTCTCTCTTTTTTTTTCTTGAATTTTTTATTGTTGCTTATTTTATAGCTTCCATGATTTGGATTTTGTGGACCGTATCCCTATTAATTTTAAAATGTTCCTTTATTTGCTGTGTTCAAAAGCTTATTTCAAGTTAAAATTTTTTCAACACTATTTCATAGATGATATGTTTTTCCATCGTGAGGCAAAAAATATCTTAGTGTCTGTCTCTCGTTTTGAGACATTCATTTGGGGTTACAAAATGGTGATACTCTAATTCTATCATTACTTTTTCATTTACTTTATAAAGAGAAACTTACCCTCATCAACTATTTTTTTGGTTATCCTGTAATACAGACTGATAGGAAGGGCAGGAGAGGCTTGATTCTTTCCCTGTATTTATCAGATTTCAAAATAATGACCTTTCCCTGGCATTTCGAAAGGTGACCAATTAGTTTAGTTTTAGAATAATTATCAACTCACAATTTTAACCATATTAAAGTATTTCTGACCATTGAATCATTATGCTCATTGATGCTCAGATCTATTTCAGACCAGCAGGATTTATTTAGGTTGATGCTGGAGTACTTTTTTTTTTTTAAAGATTTTTTAATTTATTCATTTGAAAGAGAGAGAGCATGCAAAAGTGCCAGTAGAGGGTGGGTCAGAGGGAAAAGGAGGAGGAGACTCCCCACTAAACAAGGAGCCTGATGTGGGACTCGATCCCAGGGCCCTAGAATCATGACCTGAGCCAAAGGCAGACGCTCAACCAACTGATCCACCTAGGCACTCCAGTGCCTGGGTACTTTTGACACTGCCCTGGTGATGTTCAATAGCTTCCTTCCTATCTTGAATAATGATGTTCCAGTATTTTTTTACATTTCTTGCTCTAGACCCAGGCTTAATCATTTTTCCAAAGAGTTCTGTTGCTTTAAGAAAAAACTGTTATTTAGGGATCACAGTCTGTCCACTAGGGTGCTCATTGCTACCAGGTTAGTCATTAGTTCTTCGCTGTTACAGTGGTTAGAGTTAGGGAATATATTTGCTTTTTGTTATAGTTAAGATAAAATACATCATGAGTTTATATGTATACTATCAATTCTAAGTTAAAACCTGGTTTTTATTTAACTTAATCAAATGTATATCTGTATCTTCTGGTAATGGCACGCACACAGATTTAAGCTCTCTGTGACACCAGCCTAATTAGATGTTTTATTTTTACCATACAATGCACACAGTCATCTCAGAAAGCAATTGTAACACTTGCCACCTCCAATAAGATTACTGAAAATGGTTGAAGATTTTCTCCCCCCACCCCCAGCTCTTCTTGTCCTTAGGATGTATCTCTAATGTACCTTCTTTTTTGTTTTAAAAATTTTATTTATTTATTTGACAGAGAGAAAGAGATCACAAGTAGGCAGAGCAGCGGGCAGAGCAGGGGTGGGGGAGCAGGCTCCATGCTGAGCAGAGAGCCCAATGTGGGCCTTGATCCCAGGACCCTGGGATCATGACCTGAGCTGAAGGCAGAGGCTTACCCCACTGAGCTACCCAGGCAACCCTCTAATGTACCTTCTTAGGAATATACAGTTATTGGGTTGCCCGAGTGTCTCAGTTGGTTGAGCATCCAACTCTTGATTTTGGCTCAGGTCATGAACTTGGGGTCCTGGGATTGAGCCTCATGTTGGGCTCTGTGCTCTGCAGGGAGTCTGCTTCAGAATATGCTCTTTCCCTCTCCCTCTGCCCCTCTTCCTGCTCTCTCTCCCTCTCTCTAAAATAAATAAATAAATACAAAAAAAGAATATACAAGTATTGTATTTTAATTTGTTGTAATTTCTCTCTCTATTCTACCAACTATAATACCTACAATGTAGTTAGGTTCATTTGTTTCCTATAACTTTTGAATTCAGAGGTTGCTTTTATTATTTATTTTTGTTTTAATTTCGATGTAAAATATTTAGGTAGTTCTAAAGCCAAACACACAAAACAAGATGTATTTGTGGAAGTTTTCTATTGCTGTCCTCTCTACCATGTTCCCTCCCTCTTCCTATAACTAGCCATTTAAAAAGCATCTTATCTCATCTTTTGAAAAACATATAATTATATAATATATTGTATGATAACATATATATTAAATAATAATTTATTGACCTTTGGACCCAGCTCAACTATAGATGAATATAGTTGAGTCAGAAACCCACATGGAACTGTTAAAAGCATGATAATAGGCCCCAAATCAAGTTGCTTATGCTAGGCTTTATATTACCAAATCAAGACTTAGCTTTTGGTTCTCTCAGAAATGGAATTATGGTAACTAACTAGAAATTAAATAAAAACTTGAAACAGCAACAATAAAAAAGAAAGAAATGGAATCTTAAACCAGAGATTCTGGAATCACTGATCAGCACTAGTCAGGTAATCTGCCTGGTAGACCCATGCCATCCCCTAAAGGAAAAATAGCTTTGCAGTAACCAATCAGTTTTATTGCCCACTATGACTTCCTTGTTCCTACTCTCTTCTGCCTGTAAAAGCCTTTATTTTGTATAGCTCCTTGGAGCTCCCTTCTTTCTACTAGATTGGATGCTGCACACTTTGAATCAGTTTTTGCTCAATCTCTTTAAAATTTTAACATGCCTAGGTTTATCTTTAAACAGAAGAACTGTCCAGCAGAGCCCTGTCCAGATCCCTATCCCACAGAATCATGAGAAATGATAAATAATTGTCTTTAAAAAAAAATTTTTTTTTAAAGATCTTACTTATTTATTAGTTAGAGAGAGAGAGCGAGCACAGGCAGACAGAGGCAGGCAGAGGCAGAGGGAGAAGCAGGCTCCCTGCCGAGCAAGGAGCCCGATGTGGGACTTGATCCCAGGACGCTGGGATCATGACCTGAGCTGAAGGCAGCTGCTTAACCAACTGAGCCACCCAGGGGTCCCGATAAATAATTGTCTTAAGTAACTATGTTTTGGAGTGTTTTGTTGTTGTTGAAGATTATACAACATATATCCTGGGGTTAAAACTATAATAATGTATAGAGATATGGATATTTATTTTTTTAATGTATATCAGAAAATGGGTTTTCACCAGATGCAAAGGGTTCACTTTTTAGGTGCACCAGCCAATAAATCAGCCCTAGTCCTTTTAGTTTGAGCAAATTGTTTTTATTACTTGCAGCAAGTAAGGAGATGGGGATCTAGCTCTCAAACACTTTCTCCCCATGGGGTTAGTACAGGAAGCTTTTCTTCAGTGTATTATGGGGTGGAGGCAGGGAACTTGCATATACATTAAGGAACTTATGCATATTCTATTACTTAGTCATCTTGGTTCAGTTGTGCATGCCTAGCATATCAACATGCTAATACATACATTGTATGTTCAAAAAAATGGTAGAAAACCCTACCTGTAGGAGGAGATCTTGGTATCATAATGAGCTAAAGGTAACTTCAGGACAACTCAGGGGGCTTTTGCACAGGTTCTCAGCTTCAGTCTGGCTCATGTAAGGGGCTATTTGGTGAAACACCTAACTGGGGATCTCCTTCAGTGGAACTGTAAAAAACAACATTCCTTCCCTTCTTCTTTCCTGTCCATCTCTTTCCTTCTCCTGATTAGCTTTCAGCCCTCTGATTAAAGTAACCTCCTGTTGCATCCTAGTTAACAGATTTAAAAAATTTTTCCTTTGAGAGTAACTGCTAGGCTAAAAAATCATCATCATTAGGCTGATGAGGCAGGAGGTATTAGCCCCACAATCAACTTCATCACAGAGATACTCTCCATAGAAGGTACCAGGGTAGCTCAGTTGCTTAAGCCTCCAACTTTTAATTTTGGCCCAGGTCATGATCTCAGGGTTGTGAGATCAAGTCCTGCATCAGGCTCCATGCTGGTTGTGGAACCTACTTAAGATTCTCTCTCTCTCTCTCTTTCTCCCTCACTCTACCTTTAAAGAAAATATGTCTATGGAGAAGTGACATGAAAAACATACCATTTCCTGCTGTAGGGGAGGAAAAAATATTCCCTGTATGCTTCTGAGTCCTTGGCTGAGACTCCTGTAAGAAAAGACAGATTAACAAGAGAAAACTAACACACAGATATATTAGCTTGTATATCTCATGTGTACCTTGCAGATATCCAGGGAAACTGAGTAACTCCCAAGATGGCCCAAACTACCCCCTTAAATAGATTCTTCGGCTAATGACAAAAGGAAGATGGGTGTGTACAGTGGGGAGGCCTACAATAGGAGGTTAATAGGAAAAGCAGAGTAAACAAGGGTCAGGTTTGTTAGGCAGATTTAAGTACCTTCTACATTGTTGAGTTTCTTATGATTTATGATCATTCTCTTCCTGCTACAGGGAAGGAGACACCCATGGAGACACAAATGGAGATTTTCTTTATAAATGTAAATTTTGTTAAAAAAGGTGACTTCTACTCTGTTTTCAGAGCTTCTGTGCCTGCAATTTCTCAAAATAATCAGCTCAAAATAATCCCTATGCCAAAGAGGCATATTTGGGGGTGGCACATTCTGCTACTTTTTACTGGATTTGTTTTACAGCCTAATAGAAATGCTGCTAGAGTCTTTGGTTTACAGGCAAATTGGTATGTATGACCTCAGGAACATGATTAGACATCCCCCAAGGTATAATACTGTAGTGTTCTTATCATTCATTTAGTACAGATTATTTATTGCTGGCTTTTGAAAGTTCTTATTTAACATGTGTACTCATTTTCTAGGCCTGCTGTAACAAATTACTACAAACTGGGTGGTTTAAAACCACACAAATTTATTGCTTTCCCATTCTGGAGGTTTGAAGTCTGAAATGAAGGTGTTGGCAGGGCCATCCTCTCTCTGAAGGCTCTAGAGAAGGATCCTTCCTTGCCTTTCTCTTTGTTTCTGGTCAACAATCCATGGCATTTTTTGGCTTGCAACTGTATCACCTCAAACTCTGCTTCCATCTGCACATGGTCTTTGTCAGGGAGGAAAAATAATTTTCCCTTTACCCTTGTAGGTTCTTGGCTGAAACACCTCTTAATAAAAGAGAGTTAACAGAAAAAGAACAAACAGAAGTGTAATAACACATATACATAGGAGAGACTCAGGAAAACTGAGTAAATCCCAGAAACAGTCCAAGCCAACTCCTTAAATACTATACCTAACTAAAGACAAAAAACGTTTGGGGTAGGAGTGAGGCTAGTTATGGGAGATTACCAGGAAAACACAGTAAGCAAAGGTCTGGTTTTGATGAGGGCAGCGGGGTCTGAGGACCCAAAAGGGGGGTCCTGGAGGATCAGCTAAGAGCGTTCTTGGCTTCACTCAGAATGAGAAGCAAACCTGAGCCAACAGGAGGTAAAAGCAGCGTTTATTGAAGATAGAAAGTGAACAGATACAGACGGAGCATCTGGGAGACTCAGAAAGGAAAGGAGCATGAGTCTCGTCTTTGTTCAGGGCCTGGGGGTTTTTAATTGGAGAAGGTGGTCTGTTGTACATGTCCCCTCAGGCATTCAGGAACTGGTTAGAACAAAGAAGAGAGCCCAGGTGTTATTCCTTGGAGTCAGGGGGCCTTGGCATTGAGATGTCTAGTGCTGTTAGTCTGGAATACACATATGATAGCTTCACCAGGTCATTCTCACTTGGTCCTTCCTTAGATATATTCTAGTCTAGAGAAATCATTAACTCCTTTTCCCTTACAAGGAGGACAAATGCTATTTCCATTAGAAGGCATGTGTAAAGTAGGGTGGGGATGCATGTCCTAGCAAGAGTAGAAGCAGGAAGAGGAACACAAAGCAGATCTTTACAGAGTCCCTCAGTTTCCCTGTCTCAGTGTTTGTGCAGATTTCAGTTCTTGCCTTCTCCACTGATGAGTTTCTAGAGATTTGGTCATCCTCCTCTTCCTGGTACAGAGAGGCAGACACCCGTACACATGTACAAATGGAGATTTCCCTCAAAAAATGTAAATTTCCCTTAGGAAAGAGTAACTTCCACTTGAATTTCAGAACTTTTCCTGTGTCTCTGTTTCTTAAATATAACCTGCGCAAGGTAATCCCTTTGCTATTGAGGCTAATGTTGGGCGACATATTTTTCTCTTCTTCTCCTTCTCCCTTGTGTCTGTGTTCAATTTTTTTTCTCCTAAGGACACCTAAGTAATTGGCTAGGGCCCACCCTAATCCAGTATGGTTTTATCTTGACTTGGTCACATGTGTAAGGACCCTATTTCCAAATAAGGTCACATTCATAGATACTGGAGGTTAGAACTTGAGCATATCTTTTTGGGGCACAGAAATTCAATTCGACCCACATTGTGCATGTATTATTTGTATAATATAGAACCTGGAAGATTGAGGTTAACAGGATACCTGGTGAGTGGAAGTACTTAAAACATTTGCCTCTCTTGTGTCTAGGACAGAATCCCCAAGCCATCTGAGGAATCACAAGATGATCTTTCTTTTTTTTTTTTTAAATGGTATGTGGGGTTTTTTTTCCTATTTTAAATTTAAAAAAAAATTTTTTTTTAAAGATTTTATTTATTTATTTGACAGAGAGAGATCACAAGTAGGCAGAAAGGCAGGCAGAGAGAGAGAGAGAAGGAAGCAGGCTCCCTACTGAGCAGAGAGCCCCATGCAGGACTCAATCCCAGGACCCTGAGATCATGACCTGAGCCGAAGGCAGAGGCCTAATCAGGTGCCCTGATCTTTCAATTACACAAATACAAGTGCTTCGTTAAAAATGTGTGTGAACAAATATTGCTTTCAGATGATTTCATTGGTCTTGTGTGGGCCCCAGGAATTTGCCTATCAAGTTCCCAGATGACTCTTGTGCAGGTGACCTAGGACCACATTTTGAGAATCAGTATTTTTATAGAATTTAGATTCCAAAAAAGACTTTTTCAGGGAGGGATATTTTATCACCAACTTTGTTTAGAATCACCAGCTGGTGGTAATAATAAAAGACAAACTGCCTTCTAATCATTTGTATTATCGTTTTAAATTTTTTAGAGACCATGCCCCCTCACTGGCTTCCCCAGTTGGACTCCTTGCAAAGCTCTGCCCAGGGTCTGGCATAAAATGAACTGTAACTCTAGCCTTCAATGGAGGATAGAGGATGGGGGGGCCCTCTGGAGCAGCTTCATCCTTCATCTAGGTCAGCCAGAGTATCCCTGGGGCGGTGGACAGGTGTTTTCTCTTGAACTTTGCTGGACTGATATAAAACAATGACCTTGTGCCAGAAGCCATGACACTATTGGACTGATGAGCAGTCCTTATTTTGTTTTTCTTTTTTCCTATTTATTGTCTGCCTTCCACCATCTCCATTTAGTTTGAATCAGCCTTCTTAGACAATACAGGTAGAGAAAATCCCAAGGGGCATACTGGATGGATGACAAATGTCGTAATTAATTAGAAAAAAAAAAGGCAAAGCAAAAAAGTGATGTGAGCACAGTGTTGCTGAGTTGGTGGAAAAGGCGATGGTAGTGATATATAGAGTACATTAGCCAGCAGCCAGGAGACCAGTGGTGTACCTCCCTGTGTCTGATGAGGTAATTCACACATGAGGAGTATTTAAAGATATTGAATGATATGGCAGGACTTTGTAAATGTAGAGCCAGGACTTAGCTGCCGTAATCACCAGAGCAACTTTTAAAAGATACTGAAATTTAGGCTTGAACAGATCTACCGAACCAGAATTTTGGACATACGGAGTCTGTGAATCTGTATTTTATTTTAAAAAATATTTTAATTATTTATTTGAAACAGAGAGAGAACACACTCTGAGGGGAGGGGCAGAGGAAAAGGGAGAAGCAGACTCCACAACAAAGGGCCCGATTCCAGCCCACCCCCGCACCCCAAGATCATGACCTGAGCCGAATCATGATCATGACATGCTCCACCAAATGAACCACCCAGGGCCCAGAGAATCTGCATTTTTAAAAAGTGCCTCAGGATGACTCTAACGCTCCGCCAGGATTGGACATCAGTAGTATATAATGAGAAATATGAAGGGGATTCGTTCTTATCCACAGGAAAAATGATGGGCTTCCTGTTCCCCAATGATGTAGTTTTGGAATATTGGTGGGGTCTAGAGCCGACGGCCACGAAAGAACTCTTGGGACATCTGTGGTCCAAAATGGGGGTTTTGTTAAAGCCCGGGAGCAGCACCTGTATGTGGAAAGAGCTGCTGCCCGAGAGTGTGAGGAGCAACTGATTAGAGAAGTTGGGGTTGGGGCAAGTGAAGATAAGAGAAGTTCCGAAGGGATTTTCACCTGCTAAAGAAGACTCATGGGATACCAGAGGCCTTGCTATTGTCAAACCAAGGTTGTTTTTCCCTCTAGCGAGGCATTAACACTAAGACAGTTGCAAGCTTCTTAGAAGAAGGTAGTTCTCTGCCTGCCTCAAGTGTCACTGGGCCGCAGGTTATAAGGACCTATTCGTTTTACCTACATGTTCTTCTGCCTTTATTTCCCACATCTCCCGGCATCCTGGTTGGTGTTCCCAAATGGACCTTTTTTCCTTTGACTCTCCTAAAACGAGATCCATAAGTCAAAATGGAAAGCAAAGATATGATTGACATTGTGGCTGTGTATCATTCCGTCTGCTTGAGAATGTTTCTGGGTTCTTGTTGATGTTTGGCAGTCTTGCCAGCACATCCTAAATTAAATCAAATAGCTACTTCTTCTGGCACGGCATTGGAATGACTCCAGTTAAGAATTGAGCTAGTAACAAACAACTTAATTTATGATGGTATCAAAAGCCTCAGCCTCAGAATATCTGTAAAGAGGAAGAATCCACCTGAGATTGATGTGTGCTAAAAGGAATATTCTTCTCCTTTCTTTGCATGCTGCACTCGCATGCACACCCATCTCTTGTTTTCATAGATTCTCACAGCCAGAATACTCAGTAAGAAGTTGTTTGGGCTTTTAGGCTTTTTGAATAAATAAAATATGCTGGAACTGTGATAATCTTAAAGGAATGAAGATGCCCCCACAGTGATTCAAAGTGTAGAGGAGATCGAGAGAAGACAAAATAGAGTCCTTTATAAAGACTTTTCATTGTACTGTCCAAACTCTGGTATGTTTCTAACCTGTAAAAGGGACTCAGCAATGGGAGTCAACCCTCCATTCCTGCTCTCGAGTCACCTGGCCCCCCACCTCCTGAATCAGTTAGGTAAGTTAGCTTCAGCTATGAATGACGCAGCATCTCACCAATGGTTTAAACACAATAGAAACTTATTTCTCTCCCACAAAACAGAAGTCCAGAGGCAGGGGGTTCAAGGCTGGTGTGATGATGCCACCATTTTCACAGACCCTGATTTCTTTCTGTTGCTGTGCTATTGTCAAAAATAGGGCTTTTCGCTCATGCTCCAAGTATGTGGCTTTAGGTACAGGGAGCAGGTCCATAGTCTGTCTGGCAAGAAATGAGAGAAGAGTACAACCCCTTTTATGGCCACAACGTTGGCCATAGTTGAGCCACACCTGTTTGCAAAGAAAGCTAGGACACCTCATCTTTATTCTAGTTGGCCATGAAATTAGCTAAAGTCTGGAGTTCTGTTACTAAGGAATGGAACCCATCTCTTTGAGCCCATCTCTTTATAGGCAACCATTGTCATTAGTTTCTTGTGTACCCTTTAAGAGATATTGTATATATAAATATATAAGCATACATGCATGCATATATACACACTCCTGCTTTTTTTTTTTTTAAAGATTTTATTTATTTATTTGTCAGAGAGAGTGAGCATAGGCAGACAGAATGGCAGGCAGAGGGAGAAGCAGGCTCCCTACAGAGCAAGGAACCCGATGTGGGACTCGATCCCAGGATGCTGGGATCATGACCTGAGCCGAAGGCAGCTGCTTAACCAACTGAGCCACCCAGGCGTCCCACTCCTGCTTTTAAAAAAAAAAACAAAAAAAAACTAGAAGACTACAAATTACATTTCATTGTTTCTTGTTTGTTTATGATATGATTTTTTTGTTTCTTTATAAAATAGCTTTGAGGATCGTCCCATATCTGTCATTATGGGTTTGTTTTATACCTTTTATTTTTTAATTTTTTAAAGATTTTATTTATTTATTTGACAGAAACAGAAACAGTGAGAGAGGGAACACAAGCAGGGGGAGTGGGAGAGGGAGAAGCAGGCTTCCCGCTGAGCAGGCAACTGATTTGGGGCTCGATCTGAGCCACCCAGGTGCCCCTATTTTATCCCTTTTAAATGACTGGAGAGTTTCCCATGGAAATGATGCACTAACTAAAATCCTACTAGTGGCATTCAATTATGTCTTGATCTGTTTCTACTATAAATATGCTGCAACGGCTATCATTTTAAGTTTATGTAAACAAGCCAGTAGGATATATTCCTAAAACTGCTGGATCTAAATTTGGATGGTTATTATCAAATTGCCTCACACTTCCTCAAAAAATGTGTGATAATGTTGCAGGATTTCTCTGCCTTTAGTGCCCGCGATTCTTGGTCACGCTGCTTTAAAAAATGAAGACGTAGACCAGACGGAAGTGGTGGGTAGCAAAGCAAAGTTTATTGAGCAGTAGTATAAAAGTTCCTGGAGAGGGAGGGTGCCCCTGAGTGGGTTGTCCTTGAAGTTTCTAAGTTAAGGGGTTTTTATGAGCTCTTTTGCAGAACTTTCTTAAGCAATCAGGGCTTCGGTCACATATCTGTCTACTTATTAGCTTATTTATTTTATTTTTTTTTTAAAGATTTTATTTGTTTATTTGACAGACAGAGATCACAAGTAGAGAGGCAGGCAGAGAGAGAGGAGGAAGCAGGCTCCCTGCAGAGCAGAGAGCCCGATGCGGGGCTCGATCCCAGGACCCTGAGATCATGACCTGAGCCGAAGGCAGAGGCTTTAACCCACTGAGCCACCCAGGTGCCCCTACTTATTAGTTTAATGTCAACATGCTGATGGCCTCTTTTTGTTGACATCTGGGGACTTATGTCTCAACTGCTCCTTGCCTATGATATTGACAAATATTTTGTGATTAATTGCCTTATTTTAGGACATTTTGTAGAAGTCACTTCTGCAAAGGCTGCAAAGCAGAATGTTAGTGCGATCTTATCTAAGCTGCAAAACAGTATAATAGCGCTGCTTTATTCTAGCTGTCCTGGTTCCATATTTTCTGGTTGGGGATCTGGGCTCTGGCCACCTAACTGTCCAACTCACTCCTAGCAATAATGCTACTCCCTAGCATTTTCCTGTACAGTCTACTATAAATATGCCCACTCCACACCCATAAGTGAAACATACTGCCATGTCATTTTAGGTACTGTTTTCATCTTTTCATTAGTTTTTAAAAGCCATTTGTATTTTTTGTTCTGTGAACTGTCTTCATGTTATCCGATCATTTTTTCATCAGAATGTGAATTTTTCATTGGTTTGATCTCTTCAGGTATTGAGGAATTTCCCCTGGTTGGTTACTTCCAATTTCCCTTATAGTATTTTTTTCATGTTTTAATTTGTATGTTTTAAGTATATCAGTAGGCTTTTTAATATCTTGTAGCTTTTGTTTCTTGCTTAGTGAGGTCACACCTACTCTACTCTTATAAAAACATTCTCCCATATTTTCTTCTAGTACATTTATAATTTCATTTTTTAAGGTTTAATTCTTTTCTATCTGTGATCTGTTTCCTTATAAGAAATAAGGAAGGAATCCAATTTTACTTTTGCCAGATGGTTAACCAGTTGTATTGTACTATTGTTATTTACTGAATAACCCATCTTCTCTGCACTGAATTTAAATGCCACCTTTATCATGTTCTAAATTCCCATATGTATCTCAGCCTATTCCTGGGGTCTTCATTTTGTTCCATTGATCCTTCTGTTCAGGCACTGTTACCAAACTGTTTCAAGTAGTAGTAGATTTATACTGTCATTTCATATACCATATAAACATTAATTTGCCTTTATCATTTATCTTTTTCAGAATTTTCCTAGCTATTTTACCTTCCTCACTCCCCCAAACCTGGAATCTGCTTGTATAGTGCAAAGAAAAAGTTTATAGAGTTAGTGATGTTGTAAGGATTATAGGCCAAAGTGTTTATTAAAAGAACATAAGGGAAGAAGTAGAGATTAAGTGTGTAAGCTCTGCAGTTGGACTGATCACTTTACTTTCTGACACCGTATCTATGAACATTGACTTTTTGGGCCTGTCATTGCACAGCCAGCATTTACTGAGTGCTTTGTAGATGCTAGTTACTGTGATACATCATCATAATAAATGCACCGTTAGTGTTAGCTACCATGTTATTTAGAGCAGTGTTTGGCAAACACATTATACATTTTAGCTCTCTGAAGACATGTTCAGATATAGATTATTTTAAATTAAAAAAAAGCAGATTTAACATGTAACAATTTCCATCTTCTTTGTGAAACTTGGATCAAAGACACCCGGTGGAAGTGTGGGTATGAGTGTTGGGGAGCGCAATGGGGAGTGGGAAATCAGCACAGAGCAGTGCAGTATAGTATTGTTAAATAGTGGTGAAGGTCTGCTGAGACTGGATGCCATAACTAGTAGCAGCTCCATTCCTACATCCTTAAGAAAATTAAATCATTTTCTCCAGCAGTCCTCAGCATCCTGGAGGCAAATGTTCAGACTAATCCAGTTTAGAAATGGGAAGATGAATGGTATATAGAAACAAGGGAATAAGAAAGGATGGCAAAATATAATGGTTGTAACACAAAGTCCCATGGAGTCTTACTAAATGGGAAAGGAAGTAAATCCAGAACGGCACAATACAGGGGTCAAGATGGACAAGAGGAAAAACTGTAGGTATGGCAAAGTATGGAGGGGAGAACACTGATAGCTAAAATCTTGAGATGAGTTAGGGCAGAGTCCTCAGGGATCCAGCCCTGAGCAAAAAGCTTCACCTCAGATCAAGAAGTTAAGAGCTTTACACTTGTGATGAGCACTGAGTGTTGTATGTAAGTGATGAATCACTAAATTCTATGCATGAAACTAATATTACACTGTATGTTAACTAACTGGAATTTAAATAAAAATATGAAAAAAGAGAAAACTTATGTGTAGAAGTGTTAGGAATGAGTTGGACAAAGTTAGGTGGTCAGGGCCAGGGTTCCCAACAAGAAAATATGGAACCAGGACAGCTAGAATAAAACAGCATTATTATACTCTTTTGCAGCTCAGATAGGATTGCACTAACATTCTGCTCTGCAGCCTTTGCAGAAGTGACTTCTACAAAATGTCCTAAAATAAGGCAGTTAATCACAAAACATTTGTCAATATCATGGGCAAGAGGCAGTTGAGACATCAGTCCCCAGATGTCAGCAAATAAAAGGCCATCAGCATGTTGACATTAACCTAATAAGTAGACAGATATGTGACCAAAGCCCTGATTGGCAGGACCAATCACACCCTGATCGCTTAAGAAAGTTCTGCAAAAGAGCTCATAAAAACCTCTCAACTTAGAAACTCTGAGGGCAACCCTCTTGGGCCCTTTTGCTCAATAAACTTTGCTTTGCTCAGTTGTGATGACCATTCTTCATCTGGTCTACCTCTTCATTCTTCGAAGTGGCATGACCAAGAACCACAGGCACTAAAGGCAGAGAATTCTTACAACAGAAGCAGAAAAAAAAATTTTAAGACTTTAAAAAAAATTAGTCTTTAAAGCTCTATCACTTTCTCTACAGGCACAAAGCCATAAGAATGATCAGCCTGGTTTGCTTTGTTTAGGAGGAGTCATTTATATATAGAACAATTCTGTACTCTGAGTTCTTATTTACGATATGAAACACTCAAAAGACAAAAGTAACACAGGCACAGAAGCTTAAAAAGTGAATGTCTCCCCTTCTTCATTCCTAATTCCCAGGTGTAACAATTCTTAGTTTGTGTTCCCCAAAAGCGTAGCCTAAGACAAGGACTTGCATGCAGGTATGCTATTCCCACATTCATCAGTAACAATGCAACTTTTGCCAAGACCACCAGGATCTTTATTTTTTTTTTTTAAGATTTTAAAAATTTATTTATTTGACAGACAGAGATCACAAGTAGGCAGAGGGGCAGGCAGAGAGAGAGAGGAGGAAGCAGGCCCCATGCAGCGCAAAGAGCCCGATGCGCGGCTTGATCCCAGGACCCTGGGATCATGACCTGAGCCAAAGGCAGAGGCTTTAACCCACTGAGCCATCCAGGCGCCCCCACCAGGATCTTTAATAAGATGCCTTTAAGTCCAATTTCAAAAGCTGCTTTTAGTTCTCTTCCCTTGCTGTCATTTTCTTTGATGTGTTTTCTTTGATGTTCATATTATAATGGCTATATTCTGTCCTTCAAGTCACACCGATTTCAGACGTGATTTCAAAAGAATTAGCAAATGTGATGATAGATTCAAAGTCAAGTCGTGATAGAAGAAAGAACAGGGTTTGTTTTTCTTGCCCTTTTATTTTTATTATTTTTTTTTTAACAAAAATGTTTTTCTAAGCTGTTTGCTCCTGATTTTTCTGGAAGCAAGGAAAAACTCAAAAATGTTTGGCTTGATGTTTGAAGAAGATATCTGCTAATTATGTTTGCAGGCATGCACAGCAAAATAACATGCATGTGGATTACAGCATTTTGTATTCTCTGCTGACACTGAGTGAAATAGGCTATTATTAGTTGAGAACTAATGTGGGCAGGATATAGATTGGGGGATTCTAACAATTAAGTGGAAAGACATTTTTTTTTCTTTTTTCAATGCCAGTACATTTTATTATCTCTCAAAAGCCAGTCTTATTCAATGGAAATTATCTCAGGAGATTTAGGAGTGTTTATGTTGGGCTTTTATGAACTCATTTAATTTGGGATTGACACTTGGGGCTTCGATTACAAAGTATACCATTCATACTAGTTGGAATGCAAAAAGCATAAGAGTGAAAGGCATGGGTTTAGCCATCCTGGGTGTCTTGGTCAGCTCAGGCTGCTGTAACAAAATACCACACCCTGGGTGGCTTTAAACAACAAACATTTATTTCTCATAGTTCTGGAGGCTGGGAAGTCCAAAATCAGGGTGCCAGCAGGGTTGAGTTTTGGTGAGGGCCCTCTTTCTGGCTTGCAAGCAGCCGCCTTCTTGCTACATGCTTGCTCAGTGGAGGGAAAAAGCTCTGCTATGTCTTCTTCCTCTTATAAGAGCACTAACCCCATCCAGGGGTCTATACCCTCATGAATTAATTCAAACCTAACTACCCCGCAAAGGGCCACCTCCTAATACCATCACGTTAGGAGTTAGGGCTTCAATATATGAGTTTGTAGGGGGAACATAAACGTGTAGATCATAAAACTGGGATAGTTATGTGTTTTGCCACTTATTACCTGGGTGACCTTGGTCATGACACTTAACCTTAGTTTTCTTATCTGTAAAATGGGAGTATTCATTCATAATCTCATTCTCCTGTAAGGATGGAGAGGGATAATGTTTTTATAGTGTTTGCTGAAGTGCCTGTTATTATTAGGTAGTTATTATTAGGACTCTTTTACGAGTACAAAGTGTCAGTCTTTATAACCCTTCAGTACAGTGGTGATCGGTTATGTGGGAAGGGGAGGCTTTCAGTTGGACACAGTGGAGCATGAAATTATTACCTGTGTCAGGAAGAACACCTACTTGGAAAGATGATTCATCAGTATTGAATCATCTACATGTGATGGTTTTTGAAAAGGTTCAGGGATACCTTGGGATTCCCATAATGCTAACTGGCCAGCGGGTAGACCAAATTGATGGGCTTTGTTTCAGCAGCCTTAGACTCTAACCCCAGATGGAACTACAGAAGTGCTAGAATCTGAGACCTGATGCAAGCTTTTAACTTAGTATCCCTTGGCATCCAAGATCGGAGGGAATGGACAGTCTTCAGATGTATCCATGCCAATGGGCCTTATCTGGAGAGAAGCCTAGAGTGTCCTCAAATTCTCAAAGGGATCTCCAATTCTACAAATTATAAAGGTCTTGAACCATGAAGAAACAGTGTGTTTCTCCTTAACTAAATTTGCTTTGTCCCCTGTTTTTGGATGAAAAACTTCTATTTCCCTTCCCTAAGAAAAGGTTAAATTCTTTTGAAATTCTCAAGATCTAAAATTTGATAAATTAATATATGTTTTTTGGGGGGTGAGGAAAGGGAGTTTTAAATTAAGGAACAGTAAAAAGCTGTCAGTAAATTAAAAAATAATGAACTGCAGTTTTTTGTGTGTGTTTTTTTTTTTAATATCACAATGTAACCTGAATATTACCAGCTCACCAACCAGTGGGCATGGATGAAAAACATTAATAAGGCCTGAATTGAGCTTCCTTACAGCCCTCTCTACCATGTGTGAGGACCTCAGCTCATTTCCAGTTTTTTGGCAAAGTCATGAGATTCTCACTTGTACTCAGGACTAAGTCCACAACGTGTCCTGATTTTGTATCATTACTCAAGTCCATTGCTACCAGCCGCCATATTACTGTTCTTTAGCGTAGCCACTGGGGCTGGGCTCTTCAGTGGGAATGTTGCTTCCTAGCATATCTGTTCCACGACTGCCCTGAGATTCCTGCCAGGGTCACCCTGTGCTGTGCAGACACTGGGGACCTGCTCTTCTAAGTAGCAATTTGGTGCCTAGTGCTTTGAGTCTTAGTATACAACGTGTCTTAGAGTCTTTCATCATTATGCTTTAGCTTTTGCTCATAACCCCTGCTTCTCTATAGGTAGCCCCTGAGAGTTGGGGTGGATAGCAGATACTTTTTATCCTTCTGTTCCATATCACTCTTTTCTCTATTCCAGATGAGCATGAAAACGCTCCATGCCTTGTTTTTGTGCATATGTTTGAGGATGAGGTAGGGGATAAGTCCTGTGTACTGAGTGACACATACAAATCAATCTGTGGGGTTGGGAATTTGAGGAAGTTATGCTCAGCTTAGATATTTCAATCAATTTTACAAATTGATTGATTGATTTTTAAAAGTGGGCTCTACACCCAACATGGGGCTTGAACTTATGACCCCGAGGACAAGAGTCACATGCTCTACCACTTGAGCCAGCTAGGTGCCCCCACTTTTCTTTTTTTTAAAGATTTATTTTAGAGAGAGAGTGCACACACACATGAGAGAGAGAAAGAGAACTCGAGTGCATGAGTTCGGGGTGGGGAGGGAGAAGGAGAGGGAGAGAAGCAGATTCTCTGCTGAGCATGGAGCCCGATGTGGGGATTGATCCCACAACCCCAAGATCATGACCCAAACAGGAATTAAAATGTCAGACGCCCAACTGACTGAGCCACCCAGGTGCCCCACCCCCACTTTTTACTATTAGTAATAATAAACCTTTTATATCACTTAGAATAGTTCAGGCTGCAAGTAACAGTATTTAATTTACAGTGTCTTAAGCAATAGTGACACTAGTGACACTAGAAGATACACTAGTATTTTCTGCTTCATAATATGCTCTGGTTGAATATCCAGTGTAAGACGGTTTTATTTACTAGTGTATCCCCAAAGCTTGGGACATCCAGCAATAGTAGGAGCTCAATAAATATTCAGTAAGTGAACAAATGAATGTCTGTGCAATTCTCCTGTCTTTTTCCCTCACAAGCACAAGATGGCTGTAGCTGCTGTAAGCATCATGTCATCACAGAGCAATGACAAAAAGCAAAAATAAAGGGTTTTGGGAGATGAAAGACTCTATCCACGTGTACTTTTCCTAGCAGGAGGAAAATCTCCAAGAAGACCTGAGCAAACTTCGTATGTTTCAATGCCTAGAAACAGATTACCAGCACACCCCTGGACCAGTCACTGTAAGAGAGGTACGGGATTGTCATACTTGACTTAAGCCAGTCTTAATTTCATCCGATGAGGCTGAGCACTTTACAACTGAAGCAAAATTGATAGCCAGAGAGGAGTCAACCTCTGTTGGGTTGTTAACCAACGGTGTCTGCCACACTCTTTCTGACATTCCTAAGCCCAGTTTTTATATTTGTTCCATTTCCTCACTTGTAGCACATGCTTGTCACTGGAATAAAGTCATTCGATCATGTCCTCGTTTTGAAGTCTTCCACTTGATAGGAATGGGAAGAATATCCGGTCTCTGTATAAAAAGCCCAGCAGTCCCGAGCCTTATCATCCTTAGAACTAGAACTTAGCAAGCGTCTCTAGGTTGGCCTCCATGCATCCAGCCTCTTGCGCTCATCCATCTGCTTCACAGCCAACTGCGTAATAATTCAGATTCCAGAAATGATAGCTTAATTTTTCTGCCTAAGAATGTCTGCTAGTTCCCATCATGCCTCATCGGTAAACTCCTTAGTATCACACAGAATGCTCTTCTCAGTCTTGACTCACCCTATCTCTCCAGCAGCATCCTTAGGTGCTAGTTCTTATACACCCCAGCTTAACTTTGCCATGACAGGCATTCTCACGCATCGGCGCTTTCCCTCTTTCTGGAGAATCTTCCCCACTTTGTCTGCCTGGTTATCTCCATTTCATGAGCTTTCCTTGATGGCTCCAGGAGTCACGGGGGCAAGTATCTGTGGTTGTCAGGTAAATGAATGAGGTAGGACAGGTACAAGGGGAAAAGTGATACTGATGATTGACCTCAGTGTCTTGGAGAGAATAGGAGACTGTGGAGACAGGCAGACTGGAGAACATGTGCTAAAGAAGGGCATTCACTACTCAGCTTCAGCAAATTGTTGCCATCATGGAACATGGGCCCCTCATTGCCAAATAGTCACTATTCCAGAGAAGCCAGGAATCAGCATTTTATGGGAAATCTCCCAATTTTATGTAGACTTCTGATATTTCAGAATATTGCAGGCCCAAACCAAAAACAAGCGATAGAGTGAACTACCAGTTTTCTATCTCTGCCTTGGTCATGCCCTTCTTGGAGCAACCATAGTATTAGATTGAACCACAGGAAATTGCTGAGTGGCAGCTTCATAGGCTTCAATTTGATACTTTGATCTTCCCAACAGTACAGCGTATAAAACACTGGAGAATGATTATTCGAGAATGGCTTGAGTTGTTTCATAAACCTTGGGTGCAGGATATCAGACTTCTTAAATTTTTGAAATAAAATTAATTTTGGCTTTCCCTTCCCAGAGTCTGCCCCAACCAGCATTGGTATGTATGACATACAAGATTGTTATCCCCTTCACTTTCCTGTGGAGGAAAACACTCCAAATTTGCCTGATCTATAGTGTGGGACAAGTCCTGTGATGCTCTGGTCCATTCGAAGCAGACAGCTCTTTTACTCTAAGCATATTCTTTCTCCCTGTCCTATTCAATACCTGGGACATGGCTGTGGCTTTCAAGGATGTGATACTCAGTAAGGAGACATTCTGTTTTGTGTGAGAGTGGAAAGAAGGTCCTCACCATGGTAGAACCCTACTCTCTCTCCTTATAGTCTTGGGGAGTCCAGCTCTCCCCCAAGTTGGGCCACTCCCCTTTCCTTCAAACTTTGGAACACTTTCCTTCTCGGACAATCTAAATTTTTGTATTACTGGGCCAGGATTTTGGAAAGCAAGGAAGGAAGAGGAAGGTTAGTCTTTAAGGGTAGAAACTCACATCCAAGTTTTGAGCCTTCAGTCAAGAAGACATTACACAGTTTGAAGTTGCCTCTTCCGTTCTCATACAGCACAAGGATATCAATAAATCATGATGCTACCTTTACTTACGCACCCCCCCGACTTACACTGTATAGCTCACACACTTAACAGGGTGTCTGGCACACAGTAGGCACCCCAAAATTGATCAGTGAATTAGCTTAAATATACCAGTTTTATACTGAGAAAGAATGGGAAGGAGAGAGAAAGAGTTTAGAGGAAGATGAAAAGCAGGAGGGAGAGAAATGAATAATTACTGAGTACTGACCGTGTTATTTCTGGTTATTGCATGTCTTGTTATTGTCTTGCATTTCTTGTTACTGCAGTTAATCCCTCCGCTCCCCAAGTGAGCACACAGGCATTTTCATCTGCATTTTGTGTGACAGGAAGCTGAAGCTGAGTGAGAGGCTAAGTAAGTTACCCGACATCATGGAACTTCTTAGTTGCTGAGTTGGGATTAGACCAATACATCTCTCACTCCAGTGTCCTGCAAATTACACACCTGTACCAAATATTCCCGACTAATCTGGTGATCCTTGGGACTCTAGTGAAAGCTGCCTGCATTTGATGAATTCAAAATAATGTAAAATATCTTCCTGTTGTCTGGCCTGGGGTCACCATGGAGTGAAATGCAGGGAGGTGGAAGCCAACCCTGAGGGCTGGTTTGCACAGTGGCCAAATGTGATATGGCACAGTGCGACTTCCACTTTATTGTCTCTGTGAGAAGTTCCGTGCCCTCAGTTATCAAGTTCTGTGCATTCTTTTGTTTGTTTGTTTTCTTTTTTAAATTTAAAATCCATTTAATTAACATACGGTGTATTATTAGTTTCATAGGCAGAGTTTCGTGATTCATCAAATGCTTATAACACTCAGTGCTCATTACATCAAGTGCCCTCCTTAATGCCCACCACCCAGTTACCACCTACCCCCCACCCCGTTCTGGCAACCCTCAGTTTGTTTCCTATAGTTAAGAGTCTCTTATGATTTGTCTCCTGGTTCTGTGCATTCTGATGGCTCTGAATACCCTTTTCTAAAGGAAAGCGCTCCCCTGCTACTCTGTAATAACCTTTTTCTGATATGAAGCCTTTTACTAATGCCAGTTGTTTTGTCATTGTAAGCTCCTAAGAGGACTAAGCATCAGGACACTCATGCTGTCCATGAAAAATTACATGTGATTATTCTTCTAGCTGAGAAAGAGTGCCTTGTGTCCCTAGAATGTAAAGCTGAATGTTCCAGATGGACAAGAGCTCGTGGGGTTCCACACCACTCAGGGGACAGTTTGTTCCTTTCCTTTGCACTTTCTTTATTTTCAGTGCCTCCTGATGTCTCTGCATCTACAGAAACTCCTTTAAAGGATTGCCTACTCCAGCTAAAGCAATTCTCTGTGTCTAAAAGTCTGATTAGTTTCAGTCCAGTAATGGTAGGATTTATTTTCCATAGAACCCAGATTAAGGAGATTGATTTGACACATTCCTGGTGTATTAATAGAATACCAGTTCAGTGTTGAAAAAGAAAACCAAAACTGGTGGCATCACAATTCCGGACTTCAAGCTCTATTACAAAGTTGTCATCATCAAGACAGTGTGGTACTGGCACAAAAACAGACACATAGATCAATGGAACAGAACAGAGAGCCCAGAAATAGACCCTCAACTCTATGGTCAGCTAATCTTTGACAAAGCAGTAAAGAATAGCCAGTTGGAAAAAAGACAGTCTCTTCAACAAACAATATTGGGAAATTTGGACAGGTATATACAGAAGAATGGAACTGGACCATTTCCTTACACCATACACAGAAATAGACTCAAAATGGACGAAAGGCCTAAATGTGAGACAGGAATCCATCAAAATCCTAGGAGAGAGCACAGGCAGCAACCTCTGTGACCTCGCCTGCAGAAACTTCTTGCTAGAGATGTCCCCAAAGGCAAGGGAAACAAAAACAAAAATGAACTATTGGGACTTCATCAAGATAAAAAGCTTTTGCACAGCAAAGGAAATAGTCAACAAAACTAAAAGATAACTGACAGAATGGGAGAAGATATTTGCAAACGACATATCAGATGAATGGGTAGTATCCAAAATCTATAAAGAACTTATCAAACTCAACATCAAAGAACAAATAATCTGATCAAGAAATGAGCAGAAGACATGAACGGACCCTTCTCAAAAAAAGACATCTAAATGGCCAATGGACCCATGAAAAAATGCTTAATATCACTGGGCATCAGGGAAATACAAATCAAAACCATAATGAGATACCACCTCACACCAGTCAGAATGGCTAAAATTAACAAGTCAGGAAACAACAGATGTTGGCAAGGATGTGGAGAATGGGGAACCCTCCTACACTGTTGGTGGGAATGCAAGCTGGTGCAGCCACTCTGAAAAACAGTATGGAAGTTCTTCAAAAAGTTGAAAAAAGAGCTACCCCGTGACCCAGTAATTGCACTACTGGGTATTTGCCCCAAAGATACAAATGTAATCTGAAGGGGCACCTGTACCCCAATGTTTATAGCAGCAATGTCCACAATAGCCAAACTATGTCGATGTCCATTGACATATGAATGGATAAAGAAGATGTGGTATATACATATACAATGGGATATTACTCAGCCATCAAAAATTGAAATCTTGCCATTTGCAATGATGTGGATGGAACTGGAGGGTATTATGCTAAGTGAAGTAAGTCAATCAGGGAAAGACAATTATCATATGATCTCACTGACATGTGGAATTTAAGAAACAAAACATAGGATCATAAGGTGAAGAGAGGAAAAATAAAACGAGACAAAACCAGAGAAGGAGACAAACCATAAGAGATCCCCGTTTTGTTTTGTTTGTTTGTTTTTAAGATTTTATTCATTTATTTGTCAGAGAGCAAGAGAGAGCAGGGGGAGTGGCAAGCAGAGGGAGAAGCAGGCTTCCCACTAAACAGAGCGAGTGCCGGACACGATCCCAGGGTGATCTGATGCCAGGGTGATGACAGAGCCTAAGGCAAATGCCTAACTGACTGAGCCACCCAGGCATCTCCCATAAGAAACTCTTAATCATAGGAAACAAACTGAGAGTTGCTGGAGGGGGGTAGAAGGGTGGGGTAACTGGGTGATGGACATTAAGGAGGGCATGTGATGTGGTGAGCACTGGGCATTACATAAGACGGATGAATCATAGACCTGTACCTCTGAAACCAATAATACATCATATGTTAATTAATTTAATTAAAAAATTTTAAAGTGTTAAAAAAAAAAGACTATCAATTCAACAGAACTTACTCAAGCATCCCAGAAAACACAGGACTTTTTGAATGCAGACTTCTCTATCTGCATGATTTACAAGCTTAGGCTGCTTATGAAGGAGATCAACCAGAATTAATAAAAACTCAGAATTATAGTTTAATGTACTAGAAAGAACACTTTTAAAAAACTGCATCAAAGAAATAGAATTAATTCAGTCTAAAGTATTTCCAAGTCAAGATTCACCTAAATCTGCTTTTATATGTAGAGGCTGTGGATCCAAAATAAGATCACTAATTTGCACTTAAAAAGATAATACTACACATTTTAAAAACGCAGGCAATTCTTCTAAGTTGTTCATCTTGAATGTGATACAAATGTGACAAAATAAAAAATTCATACAAACTGCTTGAAAATATTCAATAGATGACAGTAATGGCTGCTGTTTATTCCATGCCCATGCTTTACCAGCAGCATAATCCTAAGAGGCAATAATTATTATCCTAACTTTTCAGTTAAGTTATATTGTCTGAGGAGGTTAAGCAACTGGCCCAATACCTAATAGCTCGTTAGTAAGAGAACCAGGGCTCAACCTGAGAAAGGCTTGGTTGCAGACCCTTTTGTTCCTAGTGCCCAGTTAATACTGCTAAGAGAGAATTAGGGTTGATCTGTTCCAATTCTCAAACTTGAGTGATGAAGCTCTCTTTTATAAAAAAACAAAACAAAACAAAACAACCAACAACAACAACTCACATGGATTCACAGTGTTGGCATAAATTATTTGTATTATAAGGATCTTTTTTTAAAAAAGATTTTATTTATTTGACAGATAGAGATCACAAGTAGGCAGAGAGGCAGGCAGAGAGAGAGAGAGAGAGAGAGGAAGAAGCAGGCTTCCTGCTGAGCAGAGACCCTGATGTGGGGCTCGATCCCAGGACTCTGGGATCACGACCCGAGCCGAAGGCAGAGGCTTTAACCTACTGAGCCACTCAGGCACCCTGTATTATAAGAATCTTAAATAGATACAAAATGTTCCTTTTATGCCCTTATTTGTTATATAAGCTTAAAGTCAAACTAGATTACAAATTAAATACTAAGCAAATTAAAAAGCCAATAAAAATTTAATTAGTAGCATTAACATGATAGAAGATGCTTGTTTTGCTGAAACTAAATTGCCCAGATTAGTTTTAAAAATATCAAAAAAATATCTACTAATAAGTACCATAGGTAATCAGTTTGCAGTAATGGAGTGTTCCTATAAATATAATGTTTAGAATGTTATTAATAATTTCAAGGCAGTGAGAAATGTTCAGATGCCAGTTTTAATGGAGTCATTTAAATCTCTGTAAATGATCTTATTTACTTGAAGATAACGTTAGCATTCTGCCTTTCTGGACATCTACATTAAAGAATACCTAATTGAATTATCACTGGTATGTGAAACTAACATTTTCTCATTATGTTAATTGCTACACAAACCTATACTCCAGAAAGCAGATTTCACTGTGGTTCAGCAAGTCTAAAGTATCGCGATGATATATGATGGTTCAATTCTCCATCTACTTTTTTTTTTTTTTTTAAGATTTTATTTATTTGTTAGAGAGAGAGAGAGCGAGCACAGGCAGACAGAGTGGCAGGCAGAGTCAGAGGGAGAAGCAGGCTCCCTGCCGAGCAAGGAGCCCGATGTGGGACTCGATCCCAGGACGCTGGGATCATGACCTGAGCCGAAGGCAGCTGCTTAACCAACTGAGCCACCCAGGCGTCCCTCCATCTACTTTTCTATTTCAAAGTTTTGGGTACAAGTAAAAGATGGTGTTAGCTCTTGTAAATGTAAGCCTTGAGTTTTCAGTGGCCAACCCCAGTAAAATTCACTTCTCACTCATGTCAAAGTCTGATCATCCAGCCTTCCACATTTCACGATTCCTTCCATTTTGTGACTTCACCTACCACTACCTTAGTGGCCTTTATGTTCAGCCGACAGGTGGGGAAAGAGAGCAAAAGCTGTATGCACTGGAGGAAAGGTGGGGGTAAGTTCCGACATGGGCCTGACCTGGAAATTGCACACATAACTTCTGCCCACATTCTAGTGGCCAGAATAGTCACCTGGCTCCATACAAATCAAGAGAGGCTAGTAAGTATAATCTAGCTATGTGCTGAAAAAGGAAAAGGAAACAAAAAACATATAGCAGAATAGTTCTCATTATGAAAAAAAGGTGTTTTTTGTTTTTGTTTTTGTTTTTTTTTTAGTGAACCAGAAGTTCTTCATGAACTGGATCATAAATATGAATACCAGAATAGGTGCTGTAATGATGTAGCAGTGACTAGGTTTCAGGGGCCATCCTTACGGAATCTACCTAAACTTACTAGTGTTTTAGATGATCCTTGAAATGAAAACATTAAATATAAAAATTGTCTTTGAAAACTCAAAGGCCTCTGAGAAGACATACACAGTAGTCCAGTAAGTCCTAGTTTTAGGATCCATCTCCATAAACGAAATTTCCATCCTAATCAGGCTGGAGTGCTCCCCCAGGCCTGTTCATTCACCATAATTATTCCTGGCCTTCGGCTTCTGTTTATGCAGCTTACTGCCTAAAATGCTCTATCCCTTTCTTTTCAGAAATTGATCTAACTTCTACATGGCTAATGGCCTCACACCTCTGTTAATAAAGTTCTCTAGCCTTCTTGTTTTCCATGATCTCTGATTTTTTTAGAACTTTTATCTTAAAAAAGAACCAAAAATTTATTCATACCATTATTTAGTTTATGGATATATGACTTGTCTTATCAAATGATTTCTCAACCAGAATCTAGAAGAATTTTTTACTCCACAAAGAAATGAGGAAAATAAAAATAGAACACTGTTTTTTAAAAAGGTTTAATTAATTTAACTTCCAAGACTTTTTTCCCGAGATCATGTCTTTTCTATTTTTTAATATTAAAAAATGACTTGCTTTTATAAAATAATGGCTTGAGATATATAGAACAACTCTTTCTCTCTTTCACCCTGCTTCTCTCTCTCAGTGAAGAACCTGAACTCAAAGAGGTGAATTAACAACCCTAAGTTTACCTTATAAATTCAAAATAAAATATATTAGTCAGGATATTGTGCACAAGTAACAACTGGAAACTCAAATGAAACGTCTTAAACAATGAAGACACATATGAAGTAGTCTTGAAGAAAGGTTCCTACGTAGGGTTGGATTTATTTATCGGCCCAATGATGTCATTGAGGAACCAGATTCTTTCTGTGTTTCCTGCTTAGCCATTCTCATTTGGGTAGCTTTGGTTACAAGGTGGCAGTCATGGTCATAAGCAGACATGACAGTGTTTGACAAAGGGGAGGAGATGGTCTCTCTGAGTTTATGTTTTGTAAAGGTAAGGCAGGCTTTCTCAGAGGCTATCAGCAGATTTCTCCTTCAACTTATTGGCTAAAAATGTATCACAGTCTGAGACCCAAGCCAATCACTGCTGCAAATGGAATGGAGGAACCATGATTGGTTAGGATGTACCACTGAGCTGGGTTAAGGGTTACCTTCCCCCAGGAGTAAAAAACAGAACAAAAAAATCGTGTTCAGTAAACATGGAAGAAGGGGGAGGGGAGAGTGGTTGTCAATAAACAGTCATTACGGTCCCTTATCACAGACTGCTTTTAGAGGTCTTCTTACTGAACAAAATACTGGTTGAATAAGGAGAAATAAAATATACATGTGGGAGAAAGATACTAAGGATATGAATTCAGGCATCGAAAGGGAAATCGATTCCTCATTCCTTTCTTTAGAACCATGAAATAGTTTTATAATTTATGATAAAGCGCACTTGTATGTGCAATATAAAAATTCCTCCTTCATTCTTCCTTTTGGTATTATAAACGAGCTTTATCAAGTCAAACCCCATAAAAAGAAGTTTTTATCACAATATTGATTCTTTCTTTTTTTTTTTTACAATATTGATTATTTCAACTCTATTTCCAAAGAGCTGTAGAAATTTTATAAAATGAAAAATGAGACTTTAGGAGCTGCATAGAAAAGCCAAACAATTCCAGATTTTTTAAAGCAGCACTTTCCCCCAAATATGTCAGAGCAGTATAAATACATTTAAAACTGTTCAGCTTCTGGGCGCCTGGGTGACTCAGTTAGTTAAGCAACTGCCTTCAGCTCAGGTCATGATCCCGGAGTCCCGGGATCAAGTCCCGCATCAGGCTCCCAGCTCCACGGGGAGTCTGCTTCTCCCTCTGACCTTCTCCCCTCTCATTTTCTCTCTCACTCTCTCTGAAATAAATAAATAAAATTAAAAAAAAAAACTGTTCAGCTTCACTAGTAATCAAAGAAATGCAAATTAGCATGACAAGCATCATCATTCATCAAAGTGACAGTTCTTTTTTCTTGAGGCTTAGTATTAAAAGTTGGTGTGTATGTCAGCGGGGGAGTCAAGATGGCGGAGAAGTGGCAGGCTGAGACGACATCAGCCAGCAGGAGATCAGCTAGATAGCCTATCAAACCATTCCGAACACCTACGAATCCAACAGGAGATTGAAGAGAAGAAAAACAACAATTCTAGAAACAGAAAATCTACCACTTTCTAAAAGGTGCACTGAAGACTGGGGCCCCTAGCTCTCAGCTCCTCTGAACCAGAGATTGGGAGGCCGCCATTGTCATTCCCGTCCTCCGGAACTCTATGGGAAAGCGTTCAGGGAACAAAAGCTCCCAAAAGCGAACCTGAGAGGATTACTTAGCCCGGCCCCTGGTAAGGGCGGTGCAATTCCGCCTGGGGCAGAGACACTTGAGAATCACTACAACAGGCCCCTCCCCCAGAAGATCAAAGAAATCCAGCCAAGACCAAGTTCACTTAACAAGGAGAACAGCGGATTCTTATCTGGACAAAATGACAAGGCAGAAAAACTCACCACAAAAAAAAGAACAGGAGGCAGGACCGAAGGCTAGGGACCTAATCAATACAGACATTGGTAATATGTCAGATCTGGAATTCAGGATGACGATTCTCAAGGTTCTAGCCGGGCTCGAAAAAGGCATGGAAGATATTAGAGAAACCCTGTCAGGAGAAATAAAAGCCCTTTCTGGAGAAATAGAAGAACTAAAGTCTAATCAAGTTAAAATAAAAAAAGCTATTAATGAGGTGCAATCAAAAATGGAGGCTCTTACTGCTAGGATAAATGAGGCAGAAGAAAGAATTAGTGATATAGAAGACCAAATGACAGAGAATAAAGAAGCTGAGCAAAAGAGAGACAAACAACTACTGGACCACGAGGGGAGAATTCGAGAGATAAGTGATGCCATAAGACGAAACAACATTAGAATAATTGGGATTCCAGAAGAAGAAGAAAGAGAAATAGGAGCAGAAGGTATACTGGAGAGGATTATTGTAGAGAATTTCCCTAATATAGCAAGGGGAACAAGCATCAAAATCCAGGAGGTGCAGAGAACACCCCTCAAAATCAATAGGAATCGACCCACACCCCGCCATCTAATAGTAAAATTTACAAGTCTTAGCGACAAAGAGAAAATCCTGAAAGCAGCACGGGACAGGAAGTCTGTAACATACAATGGTAAAAATATTAGATTGGCAGCAGACTTATCCACAGAGACCTGGCAGGCCAGAAAGAACTGGCATGATATATTCAGAGCACTAAACGAGAAAAACATGCAGCCAAGAATACTTTATCCAGCTAGGTTATCATTGAAAATAGAAGGAGAGATAAAAAGCTTCCAGGACAAACAAAAACTGAAAGAGTTTGTAAACGCCAAACCAGCTCTACAGGAAATATTGAAAGGGGTCCTCTAAGCAAAGAGAGACCCTAAAAGTATTATCAGAAAGGAACAGAGACAATATACAGTAACAATCACCATACAGGCAATACAATGGCACTAAATTCATATCTCTCAATAGTTACCCTGAA
>ML101440.1:0-44164 GCA_003697995.1 Taxidea taxus jeffersonii
GCAGAGAGCCCAATGTGGGGCTCGATCCCAGGACCCTGGGATCATGACCCCAGCCAAAGGCAGAGGCTTTAACCCACTGAGCCACCCAGGCGCCCCTCATCTCTAGGGTATTTAACCTCCCTATACACAACTCACCCCTTTTGAAGAAAAAAAACTGAAATGGAACGCTTGTTTTTAAACTGTAGTGTATTTCTCTGTATAGTAAACACACCATCAAATGTGTCTTCAGCCACCCTGTCCTAGTGGCATTTTCAGTGGCCACTACCCTTGCCTGTGTGTCAGGAGGCCCAGGAATCGAAAGCAGGTTCTTCTTGGCACATAAGTCTTTCCATCTTCAGTTGTTTCTAACATGTCTTCTATAAATTAATCGTTCTCCTAACTGGATGCCCATTTATGATCACAAAAAAAAAATACATTTGTTTTATTAACATTTTTTTTTTAAGATTTTATTTATTTATTTGTTAGAGAGAGAGAGCACAGGCAGACAGAGTGGCAGGCAGAGGCAGAGGGAGAAGCAGGCTCCCCTACGAGCAAGGAGCCCGATGGCGGACTCGATCCCAGGACGCTGGGATCATGACCTGAGCCGAAGGCAGCTGCTTAAGCAACTGAGCCACCCAGGCGTCCGTTTTATTAACATTTTATTTTTTTATTTTATTTTATTTTATTTTTAAGATTTTATTTATTTATTAGTTAGAGAGAGAGAGAGAGAGAGAGCGCGAGCACAGGCAGACAGAGAGACAGGCAGAGGCAGAGGGAGGAGCAGGCTCCCCGCCGAGCAAGGAGCCCGATGTGGGACTCGATCCCAGGACGCTGGGATCATGACCTGAGCCGAAGGCAGCCGCTTAACCAACTGAGCCACCCAGGCGTCCCGTTTTATTAACATTTTAAATACTTCTGGATAAAATCAATTTTCTTATTAGAGAACAAAAATCATACCCTAAAGCTATATTTTACCTTAGGTAATGCTATCTTATGCACAAAACACAGTCATTTGTTTAAAACATATCTTTAAAAACAACTCATTTCCCACATAGTTACTTAAACCCCTTAGGAAGTTTTGTTTTAAAGTAGAAGCATGTCTTTCATAGTAAGATAGTAATTTGTTCTCTGAGGAACTTCAAGGTTCTTCTGCAGACAGATTGTGACACAGCTTGGGTTTGTTGGGATTATTTTTCAGTAGCCAATCAGCTAGCCAAATCTATGGAAAACAGAGAAAAAAACTTGTAATAAACATTTAAATACATATACTATACATTATAAATATATATTATGAATGATATAAAGATATACTGTATATAGAAACTCACACTATAAGTAGTATAAATATATATCAATTTAAAACTTAGTTTACAAAATCACTCTGAGAATGAGAAAATAACTATTAAAAAACTGATACACTTAGGGCGCCTGTGTGGCTCAGTGGGTTAAAGTCTCTGCCTTTGGCTCAGGTCATGATCCCAGGGTCCTGCTCAGCAGGGAGCCTGCTTCCCGCCCCCCCTCTGCCTGCCTCTGCCTACTTGTGATCTCCAACTGTCAAATAAATAAATAAACTCTAAAAAACAAAAAACTGAAACACTAAGTTTTACATTATGCAAGATTGTCAAGAATAGATCCGAATTGGAAAAGAAGTCAAACTATCTCGTTTTACAGTTGACATGATCCTATTTAAAGAAAATCCCAAGGAATCCACAAGAAAGCTATTATAACTAATAAATGAATTCGGCAAAGTTGTAGGTTAAAAGATTAATATAAAAATCCTTTGTGTTTCTAAACTATAAGAGACTCTTAATCTTACAAAACAAACTGAGGGTTGTGGGGGGGGGTAGGGGAGTAGGGATAGGGTGGTTGGTTTATGGACATTGGGGAAGGTATGTGCTATGGTGAATGCTGTGAAGTGTATAAACCTGGAGATTCACAGACCTGTACCCCTGGGGCTAATAATACATTACATGTTAAAAAAAAAAAATGTTAAACCTTTTGTGTTTCTATATATCAGCAATAAACAACCCAAGAGGAAAATAAGAAATCACTTCCATTCCAGTAGCATTAAAAAAAAAATTAGGAGTACATTTAACTAACTTGCATACTGAAAACTACAAAATGTTGCTGAAAGAAATTTAAAGTCCTGAGTGAATGTAAAGATAACCTGTGTTCATGGATACAAAGACTCAATATTATTTTTTTCTTTTCTTAAAGATTTTTTTTTATTATTTTTTTAAAGATTTTATTTATTTATTTGACAGATAGAGAGACCACAAGTAGGCAGAGAGGCAGGCAAAGAGAGAGAGGGGGAAGCAGGCTCCCTGATGAGCAGAGAGCCCGATGTGGGACTTGATCCCAGGACCCTGAGATCATGACCCAAGCCGAAGGCAGCGGCCTAACCCACTGAGCCACCCAGGTGCCCAAAGATTTTATTTTTTAAGTAATCTCTACACCCAACATGGGGCTCAAACCCACAAACCTGAGATCAAACATCCCATGCTCCACTGACCAAGTCAGCTAGGTGTCCTGGAAGACTTAATACTGTTAACATATCATTACTACATAAAGTGGAGCTACAGATTCAATCCAATCCTTACGAAATTCCCAAAAATGTTTTTGTAGAAATGTTAAAGTCAATCCTCAAACTCATATGGAATATCAAGAGGCTCTGAATACATAAAACAATCATAAAACAAAAAATTAATTTGGAGAGTTTTCTGACTTTCTTCTTCCTTTTTTTTTTTTTTAAGTTTTTCATTTATTTACATAATCTCTACACCCAAGGTAGGGCTAACAGCCATGACCTCAAGATCATGAGTCATATGCTCTTCTGACTGAGCCAGCCAGGCACCCCATTTTTTTTTTTTTAAGATTTTATTTATTTATTTGACAGAGAGAGAGATCACAAAGAGGCAGAGAGGAGAGAGGGGGAAGCAGGCTCCCCGCTGAGCAGAGAGCCCAATGCGGGGCTCCATCCCAGGACCCTGAGATCATGACCTGAGCCGAAGGCAGCGGCTCAATCCACTGAGCCACCCAGGCGCCCCCCATCTTTTTTTTTTTATTATATTTATTTATTAGTTAGAGAGAGAGAGAGAGTGAGCACAGGCAGACAGAGAGGCAGGCAGAGGCAGAGGGAGAAGCAGGCTCCCCACCGAGCAAGGAGCCCGATGTGGGACTTGATCCCAGGACGCTGGGATCATGACCTGAGCCGAAGGCAGCCGCTTAACCAACTGAGCCACCCAGGCGTCCCCCCATCTTTTTTTTTAAGTAAACTCTACACTCAGTGTGGGGCTTGAAGTTGTGACCTGGAGCTTAAGAGTCACGTGTTCCACTGACTGAGACATCCATAAGTGCCCTCTCATCTACTTTTAATCAGAGTATAAAATGGCATAACTACTACAAAATTTGGCAATTCTTACCCAAATTTAAAATGCACACATCAAACACATCAAAACATTCTTTAAAAAAAAACATTTTTTACTAGTATTTCCATTTGTAGGAATTTATTCATAGATATATGGTATACAGACATGAATGAAGATACTCACTGTTGGCAGTTCATGGTAATAAAAGCATAAAAACAACCTAAACTACCATCTATGTGTGACTAATTAATAAACTGTAAAACACCAATTCAAGAGAATGCCATGAGCTGTTCTTTTAAAACAGGGCAATTTTGGTTGTGGTGTTATTTAATAATTTATAATATATATTGTGTAAATAAGGTACAAAGAATTAAATGGCATATTTACTAGCTAGCATTTGTAAATGAACATGTTTTTAAGTAAAAGAATATATGCTTATATATGTACAGATTTTCTCTGCTGAAAGGATATGTAGAAACTGCTAAGAGTGAATGGCTCCAGGAAGTATAACTGAATGACTGAGAACAGAAATAAGAATGAGAGTTACTCTTCATGATATATCTTCTTGTAACTTTTGAATATTATACCATATTTAAATATTGCTTACTAAAAAAAACTATTCTAAATATTACCTACTCAAAAAAAATTAATTAGAAAAGAAAATTAAGGGCAACAGTTTTTTTAAAGATTTTATTTATTTATTTGTCAGAGAGATAGAACACAAGCAGGGGGAGCGGCAGGCAGAGGGAGAAGCAGATAGACGGAGAAGCAGGCTCCCCACGGAGCAAGGAGCCTGATGTGGGACTTGACCCCAGGGCCCTGGGATCATGCCCTGAGCCAAAGGCAGATGCCCAACCAACTGAGCCACCTAGGCATCCCAAGGGCAACCTTTTTTTAGATTTTCATATGTTTTGAATTATAATTCTACCTTTTAAACTTTTTTATTTTTTATTTTATTAAGTAGGCTCCATGCCCAAGCTGAGACTTCAACTCACAACCCTGAGATCAAGTCACGTGCTCTAGTAGTAAGCCAGTCAGGCACCCCTGTACTTCTTGATCTCTTTCCAAATGATATAATCTCTGTGTGAAAAGCCTTATACTCAAAGATGTTTGCTGTTACACTATTTATAATAGCAAACAACTCAAATAGCAAAAGAAGTATGGTAAGGGTAATAAAAGAAATCACTTAACTATTAAAATAATCTCTAGCGGCACCTGGGTGGCTCAGTGGGTTAAAGCCTCTGCTTTCGGCTCAGGTCATGATCCCAGGATCCTGGTATCGAGTCCCGCATTGGGGTCTCTGCTCGGCAGGGAGCCTGCTTCCTTTCCTCTCTTTCTGCCTGCCTCTCTGCCTACTTGTGATCTCCGTCTGTCAAATAAATAAATAAAAAGCCTTTTAAAAAAATAAAATAAAATGATCTCTATAAAATATATATTTAAATATAGTGATATTTATGGGATATATGTTTATATATAGTAATAGAAATAAAAAATAAAACCTGAGCAAAGAAAAAACAGGACTGGAAAAGACAAAATGATAGCAGTTAATATTTGAGCACATATGCACCAGACACTCTAAGAATTTTACAAGCATTCATATTTCTTGGTATGTGTGTGTGTGTTTTTAAGTAGGCTCCAGAGGTGTTTGAACTCACAACCCTGAGATGAAGAGCTGAGCTGTTATCAAGAGTCAGATGCCTAAACAACTAAGCCACCCAAGTGCCCTCACATACATTTATACATTTAATCCTAACAATATTCCTACTACATAGGCAGGTACTAATCTATTTGCATTTTACTGATGAGAAAAACTCAGAGGTTAGATGTCTAGAGTCAGAGTTGAATCTAGGCAAGATGACTTCAAAGACCATGTTTAGGAAATAGAACCAGAGGTATCTTTTTATCATCTTTATATTTTTCAGTAATATCAGGTTTCCTACTAAGTAAACATATGTTATTGTCACAATGAAAAGGAGTTATTAAAGAAACAATCTGCCTAGGGGCACCTAGCTGGCTCAGTCAGTAGAGTGTGTGACTCTTTGTCTCAGGGATCATGAGTTCAAGACCCACATTGGCAGCAGAGATTACTTAATCTAAAAAAAAAAAAAAAAAAAAAAAAAAGGAAACAACCTATCTTTTGTTTTTGGTAAAAGTGACAAAGTTAGTAGGAGAGATTAAATCTTTTGTCTTCCAAAGGGGATTCCCTTTCAGAATGGTAACACAGGCTGGAGATTCTATTTTGTCAGGGCTGATATTAAAATAACCTTCCCCGGGGCGCCTGGGTGGCTCAGTGGGTTAAAGCTTCTGCCTTCAGCTCAGGTCATGATCCCCGGGTCCAGGGATAGAGCCCACATCTCTGCTCAGCAGGGAGCCTGCTTCCCTTCCTCTCTCTCTCTGCCTGCCTCTCTGCCTACTTGTGATCTCTGTCTTTCAAATGAATAAGTCAAATCTTTAAAAAATAAAAAAATAAAATAACCTTCCCTGAGGTGACTGGCCGGCTCAGTGGGAAGAACATGCCACTCATGATCTTGGGGGTTGTGATTTCAAGCCCCATGGTGGGCATAAAGTTTACTTTAAAAAAAAAAATGAATGAAATAACCTTCTTGATTATCTTTGAGTCTTCAAATGAGTGGGGTTACCAATAAGGAAGAAGCAAGGAAGACATTTGGCCCTGGACACCATCCTAGTTCTTCCCACTCAACTATTCTTCCACCTGACTGAGCAATGATGAAGTATCTAGGGGTGTGAATAAATATGTTTTCTGTGAAAAAAAAAATACAATGTTTTAAATATGAAAACTATAGACAATTTCTTTATTGTGAATAAAAAGATTTCTTACAAAAGGATCTGCTGGTTTCTCCTTACAAAGTGCTGTGAGTCCTTCAAGCAGAATTGGTGTTACATATAAATTTAAATAATCCTTAGCAGCTTGTCCAACTGGAATGGGTTCAATAATCACTGCAAATACAAATGTATTCCCATTAAAACTAACACAAATGATGAAATATAATCATTATAAAGAAAGAAATTTTAGTGGCATGATACTTATAAAGGTTTGTGTTTTTCTGTTTTTTTAACAAAAAAGAAACAGAACTAGATACATAGCATACATAGTGTGTTCAAAAACACACAAGCACACACAGAGAAATAAGACCACATAAGACTAGCAAAAAAATATATCAAAATGCTAAGGTTGATCATGTATAGGATTCTGATTATGTTTTCTACTACATATTTGTCTGCATTTGCATTTCCATATTTTTTACAGTAAATATTACAATGGACAATGTCATGAAAAAGAAAAATATGAATGAAGAATTTGAGAGGCAGAGCATACCCTCCCCATAAGAGACGCTTAATCTCTGGAAACAAACTGAGGATTGCTGGGGGCATGGGGGAGGAGGATAGGGTGGCTGGGTTACAGACATTGGGGAGAGTATGTGCTATGGTGAGCACTGTGAATTGTGTAAGACCAATGATTCACAGACCTGTACCCGTGAAACAACTAATACATTATATGTTAATTTAATAAATAAATAAATAAATCTATCTACTTTTAGTGGATCTCTGATCCTTGCCATTTACAAATAAATATATAAATATGAAGAACATGTAAAATCTAGGCAACTAATTCATTTCAACAATTAATTCTTGCTGACACAATAGTAGGCACTTTACAAAGTGGCATAGATACAACAGTGAATAACACATAGTTCTCACTCCCTTATAAACTACTGAATATGCACATAAAAATTGTTTTTGTGTGCCACATTCCTGCTCTTATTTTTCAGGTTTTTAAATAAATTATTTAAGATCAAGGAAAATTTTAGTCTTTTTAGTCTTGTTCAAACACTAATGTATGTTAACCAGACTTGCTGTACAACAGAATTTATTTGTACTAGGAAGAATGTATTTTATAAGTCTTAGTAAGTCTTTTGAGGTTGACTTCATTCAATGGGCAACTTTTTTTTTCCCTTTAAATAGCTTTATTAATGGATAAGTTTTCCAGGGGATGGGGACTGATCTTTGGAAGAAAGAGGCACTTCCATGGAAGGCAGGGATATAAACCACTTGCTCATGGGATAAGGGGCCCAAGTGGGATAGAAGAGAGAAGGATAAGAGAAGGAGTGAGCGAGACCTAGCTGACAGACTGTTTACATTTTTTTTTTTTAAGATTTTATTTATTTATTTGACAGAGATCACAAGTAGGCAGAGAGGCAGGCAGAGAGAGAGGAGGAAGCAGGCTCCCTGCTGAGCAGAGAGCCCGATGTGGGGCTCGATCCCAGGACCCTGGGATCATGACCTGAGCTGAAGGCAGAGGCTTTTACCCACTGAGCCACCCAGGCGCCCCTGTTTTCATTTTTATATGTCACCAATGGGCAACTTTTGATAAAGATGAGAATGTGAAGCTGCTGGTCTCATGTCTTCAGATTTAAATCATCACTGGCTCAAGGAAAAAGGGGGTGGGAAGACAGATTTCTGTGTGCATAGTGTATGGCCTCAGTCCCAATGAGACAACTAACAATGAGAGAGTCCTTCATCAGGATACCAGGAAAAGCTAGATGTCTTAAAGGACTCGAGTAAGTTTCCTTTCCTATTAGTCTCATTACAGCACTCTTTTTTGTACTGATCACTGTAATAATGTTGTTTTATTTTGGTTACACAAATATGTGTCATCTGTCTCTTCTACTCTGTAAGTTCCATGAAAGTTAAGACCACACTTACCATGTTTACTGTACCCTGGACCCAGGCCCTTTGTAATATTTAAAAATGAAAATTGAGGGGTGTCTGGGTAGCTCAGTCGGTTAAGCATCTGCCTTCAGCTCTGGTCATGATCCCAGGATTCTGGAATTAAGACCCCTGTCAAGCCCTGTGTTGGGCTCTCCACTTATCAGGGAGTCTGCTTCTCTCTCTCCCTCTGCCCCTCCTCTTGCTTGTGCTTTCTCCCTCTCTCAAATAAATACAATATTTAAAAAAATAAAAATGAGGGGCACCTGGGTGGCTCAATGGGTTAAAGCCTCTGCCTTCAGCTCGGGTCATGGCCCCAGGGTTCTGGGATCAAGCCCCGCATCGCATCGGGCTGTCTGCTCAGCAGGAAGCCTGCTTCCCTTCCTCTCGCTCTGCCTGCCTTCCTGCCTATTTGTGATCTCTGTCTGTCAAATAAATAAATAAAATCTTAAAAAAATAAAAAATTAAAATTAAATATTAAAACTAAAATTGATTATTGCCATTCCCATCCTTAAGAAGCTTCACTGGTTCCTCATTGCATTTACAGTCCCACAGGAGTCTACACCATGTAATCTCCAACCTCATATTTATATTCCCCTGATCTTTGTTTATACAACATGTCACATTCTCTCTTGCTCATGACTTGAGAGAGACATGCTGTTCAGTCTGCTAGAATGTTCTTCCCTGGATCTCATGTCACTTCTTCAGTTGGGCCTTTCTTATCATAGTTTCTTATAATACCCTAAAATTGCTTTGTATAGCACTTACCACATAGTAACTAATTATACAGTCATTATAACTGTGCAATTATTTGGGTAATTATTGTTTAATAGCTATCTTCTGAACATTAGATGTAAACTCCAAGGGAGAAGGGACCTCATCTATTTTTTGTAATTTTACTAAGAAAATTTATTGAGGCATATTCACATATAATAAAATTCACCCACTGAAGTATCCAATAAATTTTTAGTAAACTTATAGTTGTGTATATGTGCAATCAGTTTTAGAACACTTCACTACCCTAAAATGTTCCCTTGGGCCTATTTGCAATTTCTCATTCCCACCCCAGCTCTTGGCAAGCACTGAGCTTCTATTTCTAAAAATTTGCCTTTCCTGGGTATTTCATATAAACAGATCATATATGTTGTCTTTTGTGCCTGGATTCTTTCAGCATTATGTTTTGAGTTCGTCCATGTTGTAGCATGTATCAGTAGTTTGTTTTTAAATTGCTGAATAGTATTCAATTGTATGGCTATCCAAAATTTTGTTTAACCATTAATAGATAGGAATTGTTTCCAGTTTTTGGCTATACTAAATAATGCTGCTATAAACATTCACATGTGTTTTTATGTAGATTTATGTTTTCATTTCTCTTGGATGGGTAAATTCTAAGAGGAGTCGAATTGCAACAGAGTTACATGGTAAGCATTAACATTCTAAGAAACCACAAACTGTTTTCCAAAGTGGCTTTATCATTTTAAATAATGTATAAGGATCCCAGTATCTCTTTATCCTTGCCATTGATTATAATCTATAGTAGTAGGTATGCGGTGATATCTCACTGTGATTTTAATTTGCATTTCCCTAGTGATTATGTTTTGACACTTTCTTTTTAAAGGAAATCTCTTTTATTTTTTTTTTAAGATTTTGTTTACTTATTTGACAGACAGAGATCACAAGTAGGCAGAGAGGCAGGCAGAGAGAGAGGAGGAAGCAGGATCCCTGCTGAGCAGAGAGCCCGATGTGGGGTGGGGCTCGATCCCAGGACCCTGGGATCATGACCTGAGCTGAAGGCAGAGGCTTTAACCCACTGAGCCACCCAGGGGCCCTGTTTTAGCACTTTTTCATGTGCTCATTAGCCATTTGTGTATCTTTTATGAAATGCTTATTCAAATCTTTTGCCTGGTTTTTAATTGTTTGCTTTTTTCTAATTGAATTATAAAAGTTCTTTATAAATCCTACAAAAGTCCTTTATTTTATATGATTTGCAAGTATTTCCTACCAGTCTGTGGCTAATCTTTTCAATATTTTTAATGATGGCTTTTGAAACATAAAAACTTTTAATTTTGATGTAGTCTAACTTATTATTATCTTTTGTGCATCATGCTTTTGATAGCATATGCAAATTCATATTTGCATATGCATATTCCATGTATAAGAATTGTCCAACTCAAGATCATGAAGATTTTCCATGTTTTCTTCTAGCTATGTTTAGGTCTATGATCCATTGTTGTTACGTTCTGTATGGGGTGTGAAACAAGGATCTGTGTTCTATCTCTTTTTTCACATGTGGATATTCAGTTGTCCTAGCACCATTTGTTGACAAGACAACCTTTTCCCCATCAAATTGTCTAGGCACTTTTGTTGAAAGTCAACTGACCATAAATGTAAGGATTTATTCCTAGACTCTCAATTGTGTTTCATTGATCTATATGTCTAGTACTACTGTCTTAATTACTGTGGTCTCATAGTAAATTTTGAAATAAAATTAGTAGAAGTTCTCCAACTTACTTCTTCATTCTAAAAATTGTTTTACCTTGCCTAAATCCTTTGTAATTTCAGATAAATTTTAGAATCAGCTTGCCAACTTCTACATAAAAGAATGTATGGGGGAACCTGGGTGGCTCAGTGGGTTATAGCCTCTGCCTTCAGCTCAGGTCATGATCTCAGTGTCCTGGGATCGAGCTCCATATCGGGCTCTCTGCTCAGCGGGGATCCTGCTTCTCCCTCTCTCTCTGCCTGCCTCTCTGTCTACTTGTGATCTCTGTCTGTCAAATAAATAAATAAAATCTTAGGGACGCCTGGGTGGCTCAGTTGGTTAAGCAGCTGCCTTCGGCTCAGGTCATGATCCCAGCATCGTGGGATCGAGTCCCACATCGGGCTCCTTGCTTGGCAGGGAGCCTGCTCCTCCCTCTGCCTCTGCCTGCCACTCTGTCTGCCTGTGCTCGCTCTCTCTCTCTCTCTCACAAATAAATAAAATCTTAAAAAAAAAAAATCTTAAAACAACAACAACAACAACAAAGAATGTATGGATTTTGATAGGAAGTGAATTAAATTAATTGATCAATTTGGAGAGAACCACCATCCTGACAATACTGACTGTTCTGATCCATCAACATGGGACTGGGACATCTATTTATTTTAGATAGTCTTTCAGTTCTCTCAGTAATGTTTTATGCTTTTCAATGTATAAGAATTGTACTTCTTTTGTTAAAATATTCATCTTTGTATTTCTGACACATAGTAGGCAATTCAATAAATTTGTTGAAGGAATAAAATATAGCAAAGCTTTGAATTAGCCATCTCTTTTGAAAGGGAGAGGTAAGGGTACTACATTTTTCAAGGGTTAGGAACTCTGAATATCTTTGTGACTTTTTTGAGTGAATCATCCTATAGGGTTTTACACATAGTTCTTGACTGACCTCTAAGCAAGAGAGAGCTCATATCCCAAACTTTGAGAATTTACTCTAAGAACTTCATATTCTAATAGCAGAAGATCTGCAGTGTGGTAGGTAATTAATCATTTATATTTATCCCACAACTTCTGCTTCTCAAATGTCTAATTATGTCTCTTAAACTCATGTCTAGAAGACAAATCATTAGGTAAAACCAAAGGTAATCTGAGAGAATAGCTTAGGTATATAACCCTATGAGTAAGAAAAGCTTCTAAAACAAAACAAAACAAAACAAACAAAAAACAAACAAAACAAAAACTAGAAAAAGAAAACAGTAATAGCAGTTAAGAGTTGAGCACATATACACTAAACACTCTAAGAATTTTACATGCATTTATATATTCAACCTTAACAATATCCCTAGTTAGGTAGTCACTACTAATATTTGTAATTTACTGATGAGAAGAGAAAAAAAACAGAAAGAAGTTAGAGTCAGAGGAAAAATATAATTCACTAATAGGACTAAATTTAAAGTACTATCACATTAAAAAGACATTTCATGTTTGAGAAGTACTTTAAAATAATATAGAAGCATTAGAAATACAAGCAGAGGGGCGCCTGGGTGGCTCAGTGGGTTAAGGCCTCTGCCTTCGGCTCAGGTCATGATCTCAGGGTCCTGGGATCGAGCCCCACATCAGGCTCTCTGCTCAGCGAGGAGACTGCTTCCTCCTCTCTCTCTGCCTGCCTCTCTGCCTACTTGTGATCTTTGTCTGTCAAAAAATAAATAAATAAAATCTTAAAAAAAAAAAAGATAAAAAAAAAGAAGTACAAGCAGAGGTTATAGATGATATAATAAGACTGATCACAATTATTTAAGTTGGGTGACAGGTTCATCAGGGGTATATTATACTATACTGTCTACTTTTGATTATATTTGAAATTTGCACAATAAACAATTCCAAAGAAAACCTAGTGGAAGGGATATGTGACAGAAATTAGATCAGTAAGAATAAAATAGTTAAGTAGGTAAATCCTTTTGTGTACAAATAGCTATAAAACAGTTTTTGTGGGGTACCTGGCTGGCTCAGTGGGTGGAGCATGCAATTCTTGATCTTAAGGTCATGACTTCAAGCCCCACATTGGGTGCAGAGATTACTTAAAAACTAAAAAATGAAAGTAAAAAAAACCCTTAAAATCAGTATTTTAAAAAACAAAACAAAACCCAGTTTTTGTTTGTTTAAGAATCAGGACTTTTAGGAGTACCTCAGTGGCTCAGTCTGTTAAGCTTCTGCCTTCAGCTCAGGTCATGATCCCAAGGTCCTGGGATAAGCCCCACTTTGGCAGGCTCCCCATTCAGTGGTGAGTCTGTTTCTCCCTCTTTCTCTGCTCTCGCTTTCTCTCTGCCCTCCCTCTCTTCCTCCAGGCTCATGCTCTCTCTCTCAATAAGTAAAATCTTAAAACAAAACAAAACAAAAATCAGGACTTTTAAATCTCCAAGACAGATTTCAGTTTTCTTTGAATAAATCATCAGTAGAAAATACTGAAGAGGGCGCCTGGGTGGCTCAGTGGGTTAAAGCCTCTGCCTTCGGCTCAGGTCATGGTCCCGGAGTCCTGGGATAGAGCCCCGCATCGGGCTTTCTGCTCCACGGAGAGCCTGCTTCCTCCTCTCTCTCTCTGCCTGCCTCCCTGCCTACTTGTGATCTCTGCCAAATAAATAAATAAAATCTTTAAAAAAATATATTAAAAAAATACTGAAGAATAGGCCTAAATGACTTAAAAGAAAAATAACAGGCAATATGTATATATATTCAAAGCTTCCCAATGCTTTACATCTTTTTTTTTTTTAATAACAGAAATCACCAAATTTTCTTCTGGATTTAAAATATTGATAACAAACTAAAAACCTCAATGCTGTTCCTTACTATGCCCCGTTCTAAAAGGTTTATGACTTCCATAACAGGATGGGAACAAAAAACCTGAGACCTACTAATTTCACAACTACATAAGCGTTCATTAGGCAAACAGTAAGGTATTAGAAAAAATGGGAAATCTATCATAATTTCCAAGGGAGAGTCTTTTTTTCATGTGTAACAAACTTTATTGGTACATTAGGGAGCACCTAAGGAATTGCAACAAAGGAGAAGAGAAACCCTAAACATGGCTAGTCTAAGAGAAAAGAAAGAAAAAAGTAAACTCTTCTCAACAGATTCCCTACAGGACACAATTTAGTTCTAAGGGAAATAATGAATTTTCCATTCTTGGCCTCAAGTTTGTAAGTAACTGTAACTTCAAAATATGACAAAATATACTGGAGAAAAACCCTGTTATCTTCCTTCCCAGGCACATCACCCAAAGAAAAGAAAAAGCAAACAATAGTGAGATGTACTTGACTAAATTACTCATCAGTAACTCACCTTCAGGAAACATGAATCGAATTTCTCTTTCTGCTGCAGCAAAATCATTGCTCCCATGAAGTGCATTCCTTAGGTCATCTGTGCCATAAATTGCCCTTAGACTAAAAGTAAGTTAGAGATGATGACCATCCAGTGTGACATCTTTCCTTACAGTTTACATATGCATTCTACTTAGGAATTTTACAGAAGCATTGCCACTTCTCACATATGGAGGTTTTAATGTATTTTAAATTTTAGCTTAAATCTACCTAGATGAGGGTCAAATATATTTAAATCTGCAGGAGGATATACTGGGAAATAGGAGTTCTCTGGCTGGAGAAGAGGTGTTGTTTTGTGAGAAGTGAAAAGGCAATGTATATTTAAAAAATGCAAGAATTCAATGTCCTTGCATTTCCAAACTTTAATGATAATGCTAAAAATCTGTTTCTCTGGCCTTCTATAAACAATATTATTTTAAAAAGCCATGCCAATTTTATTATGAAAAATCTTACTTAGGTGGCAGTTTAATTCAAGGATGAGAAGAATTAGTTTAATCATATACAAATCAGACATTCCCTGAGACCTTTTGGGGTATTTGCTATTAAGATGGACATATAAATAGCTAAAATGTAAAAGTGACCCCACCCTATCCCAACCAAAAAATATAAAGAGGTGACAGGAAAAACTTCAACTTAAAAGAAATTCCTATTACAATGAATCACTTTTGGTTTTGTTGTTGTTGTTGTTGTTTTCTTCTCATTTTTATACTTAGATTCCACTTTTCCCCTAGGAAAGTTACCTGTCTGGGTGAGTCTCTTTAGCTACTAAGGTATTACTTGGTCCCAAAAGTTCTTTCCAGTAAGAGATGGCTTTATGTCTAGCTAATATCATGACAACAAGTGGTCCAGAACTCATGTAAGCTGTTAAATTGGGGAAAAACATCTTCCCATACTGTTCCACATAAAAGTTACTACAGTGCTCAGGGCTGAGATGCAGTTTTCTTCTCTATAAGAGAAACAAAGTCAACAAAAGTATTTCAAGTGACAGTTCAATAATAACTCATTAAGTAATTAATAACTTGAAATTAATACAAATTTGATTATAAATTTGAGATTTTTTTAATTATGAAGAAAGGGAGAGATAAAGTTAAACGTGGGCTATAAATAAACATCTCAAAGTTATTTAACCAACTGTTGTGCGCTGTTGATGTGAATACAGACTCATGCAGCCACTGTGGAAACCAGTATGGAGGTTCATCAAAAAATTAAAAATAGAAATACCATATGATATAGTAATTCCACTACTGGATATTTCCCCAAAGAAACAAAACCACTAATTCAAAAAGATATATGCACCCCTACATTTATTGTACCATTATTAACAATAGCTGAGGGGTGCCTGGGTGGCTCAGTCATTGAGCATCTGCTTTCGGCTCAGGTCATAATCCTCAGGTCCTGGGATCGAGCCCCATGTTGGGTTCCCTGCTCAGTGGGAGGCCTGTTTCTCCCTCTTCCAATCCCTCTGCTTGTGTTCCCTCTCTCACTCTCTCTCTCTTCTGTCAAATAAATAAATAAAATATTGAATAAAAAAAATCCAGTAGCTGAGACATGGAAGCAACCTAAGGATCAATCTACAGATAAGTGGATAAAGATGTGGTATCCATATATATAATGGAATATTACCCAGCCATAGAAAGGAATGAGATTTTGCCATTTGTGACACTATGGACAAACCCAGGGGGCATTACAGTAAATGAAATAAGTCAGACAGAGAAAGACAATTACCATGATTTCACTGATATGTGGAGTCTAACAAAACGAATGAACAAACTCTTAAAAACAGAGAACAAACCTGTAGTTGGCAGAGGGAATGTTAGTAGGAGGCAGGGGTGAAGCAGATGAAGGGAATTAAGAGGTGGGAACTTTTACTTACAAAATAAGTAGTAAGTCAGAGAGATGAAAAGTACAGCACAGAGAAAAGAGTTAATAATATTGCAATAATGTTGGGACGCCTGGGTGGCTCAGTTGGTTAAGCAGCTGCCTTTGGCTCAGGTCATGATCCCAGCGTCCTGGGATCAAGTCCCACATCGCGCTCCTTGCTCAGCAGGGAGCCTGCTTCTCCCTCTGCCTCTGCCTGCCTCTCTGTCTGCCTGTGCTTGCTCTCGCTCTCTCTCTGACAAATAAATAAAATAAAATATTTAAAAAATAATAATATTGCAATAATGTCATATGGTGACAGATGGTGACCACACTGTGGTAACCACTGACTGAAGTATAGAATTGTCAGATCACAATGTTGTACACCTGAAACTATTATAACATTGAATGCTAATTACACTTAAGTTAAAAACAGCTATTTAACCTACTTAAGAAAGACTATTCCTATCTGGCAGCCTACTTCAATATATGGGTTTTTTGTTTTTGTTTTTTAAAGATTTTACTTATTTATTTGACAGAGAGAGAGAAATCGAGAGGGGGAACACAAGCATGGAGAATGGGAGAGGGAGAAGCAGGCTTCCGGCTGAGCAGCGAGCCTGATTTGGGGCTCGATCCTAGGACCCTGGGATCATGACCCGAGCTGAAGGCAGTGGCTTTAACCCACTGAGCCACCCAGGTGCCCTGATTCTTTTCTTTTATCAGGATACATTGTATTTATGGTTCTGAATTCAGTGTATGTATGTATGTATATATGTATGTACTTATATGACAGAGACAGAGAGAGAGGGATTATATGACAGAGACAGACAGAGAGAGAAGGAACACAAGCAGGCCTCCCCCTGAGCTGGGAGGGAGTCCAAGGGGTTTGGGGGTAGGCAATCCCAGGACCCTGGGATCATGACCCCAGCCAAAGGCAGATGCCCTACCAACTGTGCCACCCCCAAGCAACCCTGTTCTACCCATTTTCAATGGATTTTTAAAAATCTTTTTCTAGGAACTCTTTATATATTTAAAGGAGATTAGCCCTTTGTGTTATGAATTGAGAATCTTTTTTTCTGTTTGTCATGTGCTTTTACATTTTGACTTTATGATGTTTACTTGGCTATGCTAAGTTTTTTATGTTTATAGTCTTGTCAATCTTTTCTTTTATGGCTCCCAGATGATAAGTCATAGTAAAAACGGCTATCCCACTCCAAGAATAAAAGAAATTCATGCATCTTTTCTTCTAGAATTTATATCATTTTTTTTTCCTTTTTTTTAAAGTATTAAATATTTTATTTATTTATTTGTCAGAGCAAAAGCGAGCTTGGGAGCGCACAAGTAGGCAGAGTGGCAGAGAGAGAAGCAGGCTCCCTGCCGAGCAAGAAGCCCGATGCAGGACTCCATCCCAGTACCCTGGGATCATGGCCTGAGCTGAAGGCAGAGACTTAACCGACTGAGCCACCCAGGTGTCCCTAGAATTTATATCATTTAATTGTAAAATAGTTAAATCTTAGATCTGTTTGGAGTTTACCCTGGTTAAGGGTAAAAATCCTAACAATATTTATTAAAGGGGCACCTGGTGGCTCAGTCAGTTAAGCATCTGCCTTTGGCTTAGGTCATGATCCCACGGTCCTGGGGTTCTAGCCCCGCATCGGGCGGGCTCCCTACTCAGCAGGAAGTCTGCTTCTCCCTCTCCCACTTCCCTGCTTGTGTTCCCTCTCTCACTGTCTCTCTCCCTCTGTCAAATAAATAAATAATTTTTTAAAACTTATTAAAAAGTTCTTTATCTGAGTCTCTTAAATATATTAAATATTTCATTATACATTCCTGCACTACTTCTTTACACTTTCTTGTTACCATTCTTACTCTGAGCCTTTACCTATCCTTCTAAGTTCAGCTGAAATCCCTTATTCTTCCTGAAGACTGAAGGGTTTTTTTTTTTTTTCTTTTTATTTACTTGTGAGAGAAGGAGAGGGAGAGAGGGAGAGAGAAAATGTGAGCAGGAGGGAGGGGCAGAGGGAGAAGCAGACTCCCTGCTAAGCAGGGAGCCCAATTCTGAACTTGATCCCAGGACCCTGAAACCATGATACTTAACCAGCTGACCCATCCAGGCACCCCCGTTTTCTTTTTAAAAACACTGATAAAGGGACGCCTGGGTGGCTCAGTTGGTTAAGCGGCTGCCTTCGGCTCAGGTATTGATCCCAGCGTCCTGGGATCGAGTCCCACATAGGGCTCCTTCCTCGGCAGGGAGCCTGCTTCTCCCTCTGCGTCTGCCTGTGCTCGCTCCCTCTCTCTCTCTTTCTCTCTCTGACAAATAAATAAATAAAATCTTTTTTTTTTTAAGATTTTATTTATTTATTTGACAGACAGAGATCACAAGTAGGCAGAGAGGCAGGCAGAGAGAGGAGGAAGCAGACTCAATGCTGAGCAGAGAGCCCGATGTGGGGCTCGATCCCAGGATCTGAGATCATGACCTGAGCCGAAGGCAGAGGCTTTAACCCACTGAGCCACCCAGGCGCCCCAAATAAATAAAATCTTAAAAAAAAAAACACTGATAAAATAGACAATATGACACTATACAAATATGAGAATTAAAAAAACTGTAATTTCAAACAGGGATGATACAAAAAGTATTCAAAATATTTCATTCTATTTGATAATCTTTAACAAGGCTCTTTTTACAAACCTCTACCAACTCTAACCTCTACCTCAAACCTCTACCAACTGCAGAATAAGGCTTTAAAACATTAAATGTTTTTAATAATTGAAAAATAATACCAACAGTCTAAAGTCCATCAGTTGAGGAACAAGTAAATAAATTGTCATTCATTCAGAGGGGAATATTACATAGAACTAAAGAAGAATGAGAGCAATTCAGCCATACTAACATGGAATGCTATCTGAGCAACTCTGTAAAGGAGTCAAGGGAAGAGGACTGTCCTGTTTCATGAGGGAGGAAATGTTTGTAAATGCTTAGAAAAATCCTGCAAAGGGGTGCCTGGGTGGCTCAGTGGGTTAAAGCTCTACCTTCCACCCGGGTCATGATCCCAGGATCCTGGGATCAAGCCCTGCATCAGGCTCTCTGATCAGCAGGGAGTCTGTTTCCCCCGCTCCCACCCTTTGCCTGCCTCTCTGCCTACTTGTGATCTGTCAAGTAAATAAACTTTAAAAAAAAAATCCTGCAAGGACAGAAAGTATTAAGAAGATGCCTTTCCGGGACGCCTGGGTGGCTCAGTGGGTTAAGCCACTGCCTTCGGCTCAGGCCATCATCCCAGCGTCCTGGGATTGAGTCCCGCATCGGGCTCTCTGCTCGGCAGGGAGCCTGCTTCTCCCCTCCTCTCTCTGCCTACTTGTGTGATCTCTGTCTATCAAATAAATAAATAAAATCTTCAAAAAAAAAAAAAAGATGCCTTTCCTTGGAGATTGAGACTTGGGTGTTAGAGCAGAGGGGGGAAAGGAATTTTAATTCTCATTTTATATCTTTTTGAAGTATGAAAAAAATTAAAACTAACATATATAACTTTTACACTTAAATATTTAAATATTAAATGTTTAATAAAACTTTTTAATAAAAAGTTAAAATAAGGGATGCCTGGGTGGCTCAGTGGACTAAGCAGCTGCCTTCGGCTCAGGTCATGATCCTGGGGTCCTGGGATAGAGTCCCACATCTGGCTCCCTGTTCTGCAGGAAGCCTGCTTCCTGTATGCTGCTCACCCTGCTTGTTCTCACCCTGACACATAAAATAAAATCTTAAAAAATAAAGTAGGGGCGCCTGGTTGGCTCAGTGGGTTAAAGCCTCTGCCTTCGGCTCGGGTCATGATCCCAGGGTCCTGGGATCGAGCCCGGCATCGGGGCTCTCTGCTCGTGGGGAGCCTGCTTCCTCCTCTCTCTCTGCCTGCCTCTCTGCCTACTTGTGACCTCTGTCAAATAAATAATTAATAAAGAAATAAATAAAGTTAAAATAAGCCTAAGTTTAGTACTAAGACACTAAATAGGTTAACATATTTAAGCACTTAAAAAAATTTTTTAAGAGATTTATTTGACAGAGAGAGACAGTGAGAGAGAGAACACAAGTAGGGGGAGTGGGAAAGGGAGAAGCAGGCTCCCAGCAGGGAGCCCCAATGCAGCCAGATCCGAAGACCCTGGGATCACTACCTGAGCCTAAGGCAGATGCCCAACGACTAAACCACCCAGGCGCCCCCATTTTTTTTTTTAAATGAGCAAAGAGAGAAAAAGAAACATGATCATCATGCCCTAAGTTACCTGAACAATGGTGAATCCAGATCTGAGAATGATATCTTGTATCTCCTCCTCTTTGTCCGCAATATCAGGTTTGATAATAGCCAGAGTTTTTTCTACATATATCTGAGGTGGGGGCATTGACATCTCCATTCTGCCTTTTCAGGGTACAATTTAGGAGATTCTCCACAGGTATCAACTGCAATGACATGCATCATCCCACCTCAAATTTAATGTAACTGTGATTAAGAACAGTATTACTAGGCGCTTGATGTTACTGACTTATAGTTACAAACTGCCAAATCTTTTTCTATGAGCAGTGTCTCAATAATATAATGTCTGAGCGCCTGGCTGGCTTAGTCCAAGGAGCACATGACTTTTGATCTCTGGGTCTCCTGGGTTCGAGCCCCAGGTTAGGTGTGGAGATTACATACATAAATGAACTTTAAAAACAACATAATTTCTACTCTAATGTCTATTGTTGTTGTTGTTAAGACTTTTATTTACTTGCCAGAGAGAGACACAGTGAGAGAGGAAACACAAGCGGGGGTGTGGGAGAGGGAGAAGCCGACTCTCCCCTGAACAGGGAGCCTGGGATCGTGATCTGAACCGAAGGCAGACGCTTAAGGACTGAGCCACCCAGGCACCCCTCTACCTCTAATTTGTTCCCTTGGTTTTCCTAAGCGCTTTCACTGAGGTCCAGAGGCCAAGGGGTAGTCTGAAGGCCTTGAAGACCTGGTGGGCCTCTCTGCAGCAACTCTCCACCCAGGGCAGGTGAGCCGCCTCCGGTCCCCGCCCCTCCTGGAAGACCACACATAGGATCTGCCCCGGTTAGAAAGCAGGAACCCCAGGTCCCAGGGCGTTTCCAGGCTCACTCACAGACCCGAGTACAGCCCTCATTTGCTTACTCACCCCCACTCCAACTCCTGCCTGGCTACCGCCGCTTGTTGCTAGGAAACCCAAAGCACAGTTCGTGGACGGCGGCTGCAGAGGGCCAATCCCAGCCCTGAGTCTGTGCGTGACAGACTCTGGGTGGTTCTTTTTAATCAAGGGAAGGAGCAAGCCTACACCCGTCTTTATTCCCCCTGCCAATCTTCGAGCACTAGACATTTTCCAACATTTTCCTCATCTTATTTTACCCTCCTAGCCATTTAAAGGATGCTTCAATTATATCTTTATAAATAATGAGACAAATCATAGACACTCTCCCCTCATCCCCCATCATCCCGTTTCAGACAGCATATATAAGAAACCCACGTCAAATACCTTACAGTCATTATACCAGATGATGTTCCCTTTATTCCCAGATTCTGTAATCATTAAAAAAGCAATCCTCAACTTGTGAAATAACATTTATTTATAGAGCAGTTATAAGAGGCTTAATTTAGTTACATCTAAATCAAGCCTTCAGAACAAAGAAGTGAGCAACATTTAGGGCATAACCCCAGATCTCAGCTTTCCTCGTTTTATATTATGTCCACAGACACCTCTGATTCCTTGGTTGAGAGTTAACACATTTTTCTTACTAGAAAAGCAACAGAAAACTGGTAAACAAGTACTGGGATCTTCTCTGAGTCTCAGTAAGAGGTCCCAAATCCAGAAAAGGTCAGGACAGCAGCTCCTGGTTATCCAGACGTTTTCCATCATCCACATGGCTGGCTGGTTCTCATTCCAAACTATTTAAGTCTCTTCTTTTGTCTAACCAAATACTCAGCACCTACAGAGTCAAGGCAGATAGCAAGCTATGAATCTTAAAAACTGTAGAGATTTGAACGCCATTTTCTTTTTCTGCAATGAGGTTTGACTATGCTTTTTTTCCTTTTTTTTTTAAAAGATTTTATTTATTTTATTTAATAGACAGAGATCAAACAAGCAGGCAGACAGGTAGACAGAGAGGGGAGAGGAGAAGCAGGCTCCCTGCCGAGCAGAGAGCCTGACCCGGGACTCGATCCCAGGTCGCTGGGATCATGACCTGAGTCAAAGGCAGCGGCTTAACCCACTGAGCCACCCAGGCGTCCCGCTTTTTTTCCTTTTAAATATGGTCCTTCCCAGAAAAGAAACTCCCAAATGTCATCTTCTGCCTACCATGTCTTACCCCTGTAGATGGGACAGTGTGAACATACATTAATATCAACAGGTATAGCTTTGGTCTGCATGTTTAGCCCTCTGACTTGAGGCCCTGGAAACAGGAGCTTCAGTTACTCATCAATCCCCATCTCTCTTGAGACTCCTCCACTGCTGCCTATCTTCCTATACTAGTTTACTTTACTATCTATGAAAGCTGGTCCTACAGAGGCCTGGAGTTTTCCAAAGCAGTAGGTACAATGTCAATACCTCAGGGCCTTTAATCACATCTCAACATAAATTCTGAGGGTGCCTGGGTGGCTCAGTGGGTTAAGCCTCTGCCTTCGGCTCAGGTCATGATCTCAGGGTCCTGGAATTGAGCCTCGAATTGCTGTTCTCTGCTCAGCAGGGAGCCTGCTTCCCCCTCTCTCTGCCTGCCTCTCTGCCTACTTGTGATTTCTGTCAAGTAAATACATAAAATCTTTAAAAAAATAAACAAAACATAAACTCTGAGAACACAAGGTCACCTTAACATCACTCTTTTTCTCAGAGACTTTCTGAAATCAGATTCCAGAGGTTGTACTCCTTTTTCTTACAGCTCTCTACATACAGTACCTGAATCTGCTCTAAGACTTCTCGCTGCATCTCCACAGCCATATGGTACACATGATGATCAGAGTCATTGTACATCACAGCATTCTGGAACATCAGCATCAGGTCCCGCTGGAACTGAGCCATGGTGTGAATCCGTCCCTTAGACAGATTCCTTTTCAGGCTAGTTAGGTCCATAGGTCTGCAGATGGCCAAGAGAAACCAAAGAAAATCAAAACCTAACATGCTCTCTTAGAGAACCAGCTCTTAACTCCCATCAAATAATAAAATAGCAACAGCAGCTAACATTTGACTTTTTACAATAGGCCAAGTGCTTACCTTCCCAAGTACAAGGTACTTTGTACATTAATTCACTTGACCCTCTCAGTAAGTATAAAAGCTAGGTACCTTATTATCACCAACTGGCAGTGGGGAACCAATGCTAAAGAAGTTAAGTACTTGCTCAAAGTCACAAAGTCACACAGCTTGGATTCCAATTTAGAGGCAGCCTGACTCCAGAGGCCACAAGCCACTATACTCCTGTAGGAGGGGCACTGGCCCCACATACCAAAGTTGTAAGGAGCCCAGTGATTATTCTGTCACAGAGGAGTTACTGACTATTCAATGCGTAGTCCTATACTAGTTGTTTAATCTGCTGCTCTTACTATATAATCAAAAGCTAAGAATTTTTTTCTTTTGTGGAAAAGAGTGTGAATCAAGTGAATGTTTATATAAATAACTAATGAGACACAGAGAGTCGGTATATAAGGGAAGACATAACAGTGTAGAAAGAGGACTGAACTAGGAGGTTAAGAATCTAGGGTTTAGGGGCGCCTGGGTGGCTCAGTGGGTTAAAGCCTCTGCCTTCAGCTCAGGTCATGATCCCAGGGTTCTGGGATCGAGCCCCACATCTGGCTGTCTGCTCAGCCGGGAGCCTGCTTCCTCCTCTCTCTCTGCCTGCCTCTCTGCCTACTTGTGATCTCTGTCAAATAAATAAATATTTTTTTAAAAAATCTAGGGTTTAGTTCTAGCTATGCTATTCACTGTTGATCACCCCAAGTCATGAGCACCTCTGAGCCTTACTTTCCTCGTGTATAGAATGAAGAAGTCTGTCTCCAAAGGTGCTTTCCTCATCTTTTACACTCTATTAAAGATCTATTCCTGATCTTTTACACTCTATTTACACTCTATTAACTCTATTAACCCTCTATTAACTCTATTAACTGGTTTATGATAGCATTTTTAATGAATTATGCTATAAAAATCCAAAATAGTGCTATCAATGTTTATAATAGCCATTTGTTACCATCTTTGCCTTAGCATACTTATAATGGCTTGATGAATATAGTGTTCTTTTTAAAGCTTTGGTCCAAAAGGAAGTACCAAAAGCTATCAAAGGCTATGGAAGGGGCGCCTGGGTGGCTCAGTGGGTTAAAGCCACTGCCCTCGGCTCGGGTCATGATCCCGGGGTCCTGGGATCGAGCCCCGAATCGGGCTCTCCGCTCTGCGGACAGCCTGCTTCCTCCTCTCTCTTTCTGCCTCTCTGCCTACTTGTGATCTCTATCAAATAAATAAATAAAATCTTAAAAAAAAAAAGGCTATGCAAGATTACAATGAATGGATGTTACTTAAAAATCAATACTAAAAAAGAAAAAAGCCCATTATTATCCTTTTGTTCCCTGCATTCCTTCTCAAATGAAGACCAACCTTACCATTACTTCACAAACTTGTTCAGATATGAAATCTATCTTGAGTTTGTAAGTAATCTAAATGAGATAAAGAAATGATCAGGGCACCTAGCTGACTCAATTGGTGGAGCATGTGACTCTTGATCTTGGGGTTGTTAAGCCTTATGGTGGGTGTAGAGATTACTTAAAAATAAAATCGAAAGAAAGGAAGGAAGGAAGGAAGAAATAAAGAAAGAAGAAGGATGAATGGATCAGAAATAAAGTTTGCAAAGACAGATATAAAAGCAACCAACTGTTCTTGACCCCTTTTCCACTGACCTTTTCACCACATCCTTGTATCCTGGGGCCTGCCTTTCTGACACAGGCTTCAGAAAAGGACTGCTGAACCTGTTAAGGGACAAACTCTGAGAGAATGAAGAAACTCTGGAAAGTCATTCTAAATAAGAGTGACTGTGAAGGCCAAGAGTGGCTTGGAGACCTACCTGTGACTGGCAATCATCTTCCAGACTGGCAGGAGAGTCTTCTTAAATAACAAGTGATCCTGAACAGGGTCACTCTGGCCTATATCAGACCTATGCGATAAAACAGGACAGAAAGGAAACAGTAACTTCACATATGGTATTCTCTCTCTCCCAGGTAGGTAAAGAGACTTCCTGATTATATAGTGCTCCTACTTAATATGGGAAGGAACTAACACCAGAAATTAAAACATATTTAACCCTTCCATAAGAGAACCCAAACACTACAAATATTCTCTTACAGTCACTATTACCTAATGAAATAGTTATTTTCTACTATCAATCTACAATTGCTTCTGTCTTTTGGACTCTTGCTGATTTGCTCTTCAGCACTTGTAACTCTAATAAAAAACTGGTGTATGAAAGTAGTCTTTGTTCACTCATGCTTCCCAAGTGTGTGACACATAGTAAGTGCTCACATATTTCATAGTATCAAGTACTTCAGAAATGAATCTGGTCCTATGTTTATGCAGAAACATGCCACATCAGTAAGTATTTCTCTGACATTTCCTGAGAAGGAAATACTTGGTTTCACATCTTAGGGAATTCTCTTATGTTTCATCTGAATGCTACACAATCTACATATTTCTCCTTTTCACTAAGAAAATACCTAAAAAAATTCATTTTTCCTCATGGCCCTTCCTTCTCTGGGCTAAATGGTCTAGTTTGTTTTTTCTTCCAGGTGCTACTGTCCAATGTTTTATTTCATCTTATAATCTTCCCAGTTGATGAGTTTTCTCTTTATTCCAAAGTTTAATATTATACTTCCCACTTTATATATTGCATTAATCTCTCAAAATGGGTTCTTCTTACACCTAAAGTTTCACACCCTCTTTGTGTTTTATATACCAAACGGTGTGTGTCCATTCGAGCACAACTCACATCTCATTTTATCTTTCTCCAAGTTGAACAATTCCAAACAACTATCCAGTTTCAGGATATGGTATCTCATCTGCATCTAAATTATATACACAAAAATCAACTGTTCTTAAATCCAGAACCCTATCACAACAAGGCATTTAAAAACCAAAACAAACCTCTTCCTTTGTTTCTGGTCAGTTGACCAGAATGAATAACAGTTCCTTGGTACCAGGGCATCTTTGTCCATATATCCACACAAACGGTATTAAGTTTCCATTATATGAAAGGTACTTAGGTTTTGTAACCTCATAACTGATCACCTTTTCAATATTTTAAGAAATAATCCCTAACTTACCTTTATTTCCACCTATTTGGAAATGCATGCCAGGCAACAAGTAAAAATGGAATGGAAAGCACCTGTGGGCTTAGAGTGGCACTCCACAGGCTCTACTTCTATTTTTTCCTGAGAGTTAGTACCAACTAAGGGGAACCAAGAAAAGAGGAGCCTGGAGAATGTCTATCTTTCAGAGTAGTTTTAAGTTTGCCTGATTATAACACAAAATCTCAGCTTTCTATTTCCCTTAAGCCATCTGGCCAAGGAGACTCAATTACTATTATCTATTGCTTTCTAATAAATATTCCATGTTTATCCTAAATCCTAAAATAAGAACGTGGATTTTGCCATTCAAGGAACTAAAATGTCATGAGATAAAATATCCCAGAGATTTCCTGGTTTTTTTGGAAAATCATCATATATGCCCTCTGTTCATACTTACATAGGGTGTTAACAGAAAAGCAAAGGAAGCAATTCTTCAGCAACTTAGGTATTAAGCTGTGTTCTACTTGCATAACAGAATTTTGAAATCTGCTACTTAAAAAACAACACTTCATGCTATCTTCTCTCAGTGTATAGATACAAGACCAGGCCCAGAAAAGGAACTATTTATTACCATAACAAAAACAACTTTTTTTTTTCCTGGGAAATTCCCGGGTGCCTGGGCGGTTCAGCCTCTGCCTTTGGCTCAGTCCCACATCAGGCTCTCTGCTTGGCAGGGGGCCTGCTTCCTCCTCTCTGCCTGCCTCTCTGCCTACTTGTGATCTCTCTCTGTCAAATAAATAAATAAGATCTTAAAAAAAAAGAAAAAAAAAAAAAAGAAATTCCCTTTACTAAAAAAAAAATTAAGTTTCCAGTGTGCTCTTTAGCTTCATAATTATTTATAAGAAGACAATTATACAAACAATTTCCCAGGATCTGTGAAAAAGAAACAAAGGAGATCAAAACTTCAAAATAAGTTTTAATTACAAGTTACAAGGAGTTGTTTAAGTATTTTTGAAAAAAGTACAGTTTTAGTATTAGACTTGAGGGACAATCCGAATGGCAATGTTTCCTGAATAAATACAGTAATTAAAGAGAAAGTTTATTGAGGCACCTGGGTGGCACAGTTGGTTAAGCATCCAACTCTTGGTTTTGGCTCTGGTCCTGATCTCAGGATTGTGAGACCAGGCCCCACATCAGGCTCTGTGCTGAGCGCAGTCTGCTAAGGTTTCTCTCTCCCTCTCCCTTTGACCCTCCCTGCCTCACGTGTACACATGCTCTCTCTCTCTCGAATAAATAAATAAATCTTTAAAAAAAATAGAGAAAGGTTATTTATGAAAGAGATTCTCAATCTCTTTTTTTTTAACTTTTTTTTTAAAGAAACTTAAAAAAAAAAAAAGAAACTTTTTTTTTAAAGTAGGCTCTTTGCCTAACATGGGGCTCATACTTATAACCCCAAGATCAAGAGTCACACACTCTACTGAGCCAGCCAGACACCTGAAACAGATTTGTTTCGTAAGAGGAAAACACAGACTTCCATTTATACAATAAAGTTATATTTAGTTCTATTCCTAGTGTTCTCCAAATTTTTATTTTTATTAATTTACAAAAGTAATCCATGTTCATGGTAATGAATTCAAGTAGGCATAAACAGAAGTAAAAGTGTGAATCTTAACAATCTTGGATAAAAATCCATACTTACAACTTTGAAGAGGTAGCACGGCTGAAAAGGATATCCACCAGAGGAGTCTCCTGAATGCTGAAGCCATCATCACACTCACCTGAAGAGGGCTGGTCTTCCACCTCTGACACATACCCTTCAACCTGGTCCTCCTCTTTGGATTCTTCCTGAACCTCCCCAGGGAATGCCAAGAAAGAAAGAGATCTTTAGAAAGAGATTTACTATCTGCAAGGTAATTTTACTTGCATGGAGTAAATGAAGGCTGACTTTAAGGTGGGAAGGGTCAATTACATAAAGCTGTACAAGAGACTGGAGAAAGATGACTTAACCAGAACTTAGTCAATGAATTCTTTTTTTTTTTTAAGAAATTAAAAAAAAAAGATTTTATTTATTTATTTGACAGAGATAGCTAGAGAGCACAAGCAGGCAAAACAGCAGAGGGAAAGGGAGAAGCAGGCTCCCCACTGAGCAGGGAGCCCAATTCGGGGCTCGATCCCAGGACTCTGGGATCATGACCTGAGCCGAAGGCAGCTGCTTAACCAACTGAGCCACCCAGGTGCCCCCAGTCAATGAATTCTTGTTAACAGTTTGGCTGGAGAACTATGATTCTGTATCCCAAGAAAAAATAAAAGACCAATATACTAATTTCTAGATGGATGTTGTATCCTTTTAAAACTGTCAGTATGACTTGTGGCCCTGGAGTTGCTGGTCTAATATTCAACATAATGACATTCTAAAGTGTATCGATTGCTCACTGTGAGCCAGGCACTAAGTGAAGTGTTTTACATGAAATGTCTCACTTCAACTCCACAACAAACCTAAGGTAGAGAGAGCACCACTATTCCTTTTACAGCAAAAAAACATTTACAGTTAAGGGTACTGAAACCTGGATTTGCCCCCAGGAACCCAAACTTTCTGGGGTTAGCCTACATGCAGTAACTATGTGTTCTGCCTCCCTGGGTAGAGGACCATTCAGCCAACTGGTTTAAGTTACTCACTCACCTCTTCACTCTCCGTGGTTAGTTGCTGACTTACACAAATATCTGAGGATGCTGAAGCCACCTCTGGCCTTCCATTTTCTCCCAGTGACTTCTCAAATACCAAGGGGTCTACCCTTGCTGAAGGCTGTTCAGGCTCTCTGCATGACTCTTCTTTCTCAATAGCTTCCATTTCCCTTCCCTCTTGTTGTCTGGTACCAGATGAAAGACAGCAACCTTCACTTGATTCTTTGCTGCTAATGCACAATGGCTCCATTAAATAAGCTACCTGCAATCATAGTAGGCATAGGAACACCACTGGAAACCATTATCTATATATCATTAACATTACATGATTACATTGCCACTATGACTCAGTTTGAGATGCAAACAAATTCATTCATTCCATCAATTAAAATGTATAAAATAGAGGTTCCTGGGTAGTTCTGTGGATTGGGTGTCTGCCTTCCGCTCAGGTCATGATCCCAGGGCCCTGAGATTGAGCCCTACATCAGGCTCCCTGTTTAGGGGGTAGCTTGCTTCTCCCTCTCTGACACACCCCTGGCTTGTGCTCTCTCTCAAATAAACAAATAAAATCTTTCAAAAAAATAAGATGTACAAAATAACTCAGATACCCAGGCACTGAACTAGTTGCTAGGAACCTAACAGTAAACAAGATAGATATATTTCTTGCCTCTTCAAAGAGCTTGTGCTCTAATTTTTCATGTCAAGTGTCAACTCTGATGCATTGGGAGTGGCAGTCGAGAAAACTATTGAAAACTTTTCCTCCACAGACTTTGCAGAAAGAAGTAGCAACACATAATATGGATTTATCTGGACCTAGGTTCTCCTGAATGTGTGAAGTTGCCACATAAATATAAACTATTCAATTCGGTTTATCTCTGGCCTTCAACCCTAAACCAGGGTAATAAGGACACTGTAAAATATTGCCTTGAAGTCATAATGTTATAACCTTCCAAGAGTTCGGGTATCACCTCCCATGACTCTGAAAAATGAATTGCAACAGATATTCATAAGGCAGTCCTGCATACAGGAATTCCACTTCCTATGGCCTTGGGCTCCTTATTACTGGGATCTTAGAACATTCGGTCAAAAAGTACGTATTCAGCACATATTGTGTATTAGCACGAAGTCCTAGAGACATAACAATTAATTTAGTTCCTGCCACTGTGGAGCTTGCATTTTAGTAAACAATATTAAGAGTGGTAGAAATATATGTATAGGCAAGCATTCTCTTAGAAAGTTGAGACTCTTCCAACTTTAGAAATAATGGTTCCCCATTACCTCAGACAGAAAGTGGAGGAGATTCTGACGGCTGACTTCCTCTGCCTCTTCCTGAGATTCCTCACTGCCTCCGTCCCCCATAAGCAGCTCACTAGGTTCTCTCCCTGGGCTGCTTTCCTCTAGTTCCTCAGCCCCTGGTTCCTCAGTTTCTCTCCAGCTGCCCACATCAAGATCCAGACTGGAATCCCATGAGCTGAAGAGGGACCTGCAGTCGTTGCTCAGCTCAGAGTCATTGGGATAGTCTTGCTCCGAATCGAACCAAACCCACTCATGCCCCATCTGTAAATACACAGAAAAAATGCATCAAATTCATTCATACTGCTATTTCTAAGGCATTTTCATCTCCAGTCTTCAGTACAAGGTTGAGGGATCAGAAACTTCTTTCTACTCACCATTACAAAGAATAAAAGCTAACTGAAGGGAGACATCAGGAGATGAAATGTTTGTCATCAGGAATAAAATGAAAAAGCCTCATGTCAAACAGTGTAACAGAGGTATTATCCAGTAATTTTTTATTGGGTTTCCTCATATTTCCAAAGAAAGGAATAGGAGCATAGCTAGTTGGAACAGAATTCCTCTATCCCCAATCACCCCTAAACTCAACTGGAAGACAATACATTTGAGGGACAAGAGATATTTTGCTCAGTGTATAGACATTTTTAATCAACCATTGAATCCTCAAAACATACTTTAAAATCATCTTGGCATTCTTCCGGTCATAGCCAACTCACTTCTCAGAATGAGTACAGTATCAAGTTTTAAAAGTAACTTCCCCTCCTCTCATTACACTACATTATCCTGGTTTTCTTACCCCTTTCTCTTCTCCCTTTTTAAGTAGGCTCCACACCCAGCATGGAGCTCAATGTGGGACTCAAACTCATGACCCTGAGGTCAAGACCTGAGCTGACATCAAGAATCAGACTCAACTGACTGAGACACCCCGGCACCCTTCCCTCCTCTCTTTTACCAGTTGCAGGAAATCTTTTATGTTCTTGTCTCGCCTCTGCTTCCTTATTAATACTTAAAATAATGTCTGCATTTTGAGGTTTCAACTTTGAGCTCTACTCAAATAGCTCTTGTATCTCCACCTTTACTTCTTATGTGCATTCTGGTCTCATTTTTCCATGTATGCAAAAGGTGCCATACCATCTGCTTCAATGTTTCTAACTAAAATCACTTCTCTTCCTGAGTATCTCCAAAATCATTTTCTTTCCCAAACTCCCTTTTTCCCTCTTAACACTATTTTCCTAATCCTCTTTACTTCTCTTATATTCAGTCAACAAGCCCACTTCTCAGTTTCCATCCATGGTAACTTTTCTCAGTGCCCATCCTCTGTTCTGAATAAATGCCAAAACCTCCTGGTCAGTTTCTTGAGCTTTAATCCAATGTGCTGTTAAGCACATCTGTCACCTTCTCCCAAAGTCTGTATCCTTTAATGGATCTCCTCTACAATCTTCTCCCATTTTTAGAGCTTCATGGCTTGTACCACATGCAAGTTTATAGACTGCTTTGGGAATATACTATTTTTTTTTAAGTAGGCTCCACACCCAGCATGGTGCCCAATGAGGGGCTTGAACCTGAGATGAAGGCCCAAGCTGAGATCAAGTCAGATGCTTAACCGACTGAGCTATGTATGCACCCCTATATTATAATTACTGATCTAATTCTTGGACTGACTTCCCTTCTGTCACCCCACAAGACTGTGTCTTCTACTTTCTTAGCATCCTAACAAGCTTCACAGTTTAAGCCAGAAAGATCTGTGACTTCTATCATCTTTCTTAACACATCTTTTTCAAGAAAACTCAATGTACTAGACAATACCCTATTAATGTCCATTTCTGTATAATAAAAGGCTCCTAACTGGTTCACCTCATGGAGTTAATTTTTACTTAGTAACAAAAATTGGAATAAACTCAGATGATAAATTTCCTCTTAAACTGCTTTTAGCCTTCAAACAGCAATGAATTATAAAACACACAAGAACCCTACATATAGAATCAGGAAGGAAATAGTGCCATACTGTCCTAGAAATACCGCCTGCTAAGATAGTACACTAAGTAGGACAAATGTCTGAGATAAAGGTCAGTGCTACCTCTGTCCATGCTCTAATATTCATTAAAAGCAATACCATAAACAGAACTCTGAAAACCTTAATTTTTCCCAAAATATGCAAGAAAAGCTGAATAGGATTATCCTCAATACACAGTACAACACTTTAAAACATTAATTATAAATTCAATCTTGGTTACTTACCTTCTCTAGGCTGTTGAATAGTTCATATTATAATACCACTCCCAGCCCATCATCTCATTTCCACAGATGCTATTACAATTATCATACAGAAAAAAATCTCAAGCCTCTCACACACACATATACACATAAAACACACCAAAGTCTAGAGTTTTCTTTTCTTTCACTTTATTGTGTACACACACACTTCACAGGTGTTTTGTTTTAAAAAGTCTGTACACTTCACCAGACAGTACAAACTAGCTACAATCTGCTAGCTACACATTAGGATATTAACATAGCCCATGATTTTTGCCCTACAACAGGCAATTATGCTACTCCAACTCTCTGAGAGAGTTTCCCCAGCTCATGTCACATGGCCCAGGTGCCTCCTCTTCTGTAACTTCCACTTCTGGAACTGGGCCGACAAGCCCAAGCTCTATCTTGCTTACTTCTACTTCAGGTTCAGCTCAATGAGGATACTCTGAAGCTTCATTTTTTCATCTTCATATCTGCTTCAATTGCACAGCGGCGCCCCCTGGTGCCCCCATCCTAGATGACAGGCAGACAAAGAAAGGGAGCATGAGTGAGTTGATCAGGTTAAGAAAAAAGTTGCAACAATGCTGGGGATGTGGTATCTTGGGGAAGAAGGAAGAGAAATCAGCAGAAAAATCCAGGAAATGAGAGCAGATCTGTCTTCCCACAGAGCGGGCTAAAAAAACTCCTGGCAATAGTTTGTGAGAGGAAAAGCAGGACAGACTATTTTGCTCCTGCCCACCAAGGAGGTCACTGGGGTTTCACCTGGGGTCCCAAAGAATGACTATCAGTCATCCCACCCAGGCCCCAAGCCGTGTTCAAAGAACAGGTAGAGTAAAAGAAAGGTGGGAGGGTCAGAAAGGAGAGTGGATAGTGAGATTCTTGGCTAACATACCTGTCCAGCTGTTGGTCCCTATAAGAAAGGCCTTTCCTGCAGACTGACCCTGGCACTAGTTCCCTAGCACCTCCTGACAGTTGTTTTCCATGAGATCAGGACAATCAGAAGGCTTCTTTCCATTTGCTGCTCTCTCCCTGCAGCCCAGCTCCTTCCTCTTGTGCAATACTTTGCTGTCTTCAATAGATAAAACATCCTATTAACCAGCTTTGCAACAGCCAGCCAATTGCTTGGGGATCCAGAGTCACTGTTGCAGGCCAGTAAGAAAGAAGGGAGATTACAGTGTTCCGTCCGTGGTACAGGCTGATGCCTGTAGGCAAGATGAATTAGTGAACACTTTTGCTGGGCTAGGCCATTTTTACATTTCTAACATGCAAGGACTCTTAAACTTTCCAGAGCTCATGAACATAAGCTGCCTTTGAGGCGACATTAACAATAAAAATACCACCTTGCATTTGTTTAACACTTTAATTTTTTTCAAAGCCAGTTCCATACCTTGATCTCATTTTATCCTCACAACATCCCTGTGAGGTAGGCTGGACAGGTATCTCATTATATTAGCTCCATCATACAGATGAGGAAAACAAGGTTACAAGATATAATCCAGTGAGTTTAAGATCATGTGATTTTCGAGCTGACGCTCTTCCATTACATCATGCCTCAGTGCCCCATAATGAACAGAGTCAGAGGGTCATTCAATTCACAGAGAAAAACAGTAAGTCTTTAGGACTAGCTTTACTAAGTATATCACTAATTCTACCAGCCACTACTGTATGCAGTACTCACTGTTACTAATATCCTTAAATTTTACTGAGTATTTGTGTATCAGGCATCAGTCTTGCAACTCAACATTAAGGGAAGAGGAAAAAAAAATTATGTGCTGAGTATCTGCTGGTATGAGGAACACTTATAAAAAGCCAGCTAGCAGCTGCTGCTCTGAGCAATCTTATTCGCAAGAAAAGAACTGGCAAAAGGTGGAGTCAAAAGTGAGGAGCAGGTGCATCCTAGATCCTTACCAAGAATACCTCATTTCAGTCCAATGAACTCATAAATAGTCCCTACCCAGCCCACACACACACACATGCAGAAAGACAGGAATGCAGAAAATGAGACAGATTCTTATTCAATGACCTGAATAAAGAGAAGTTCAAGACATTGCCACAGTCTGCATGTTGGATTTCCCTCTGCCACCCACCCCCAGCAGGAGCTGAGAATCTTTGTGGCAACACCACCCCTTGCAGCCATTCAATACTTACAAAGAGAGAGAGAAGGAAGGCAGGAGAGCCCATGGGGACACTGTCCTGTTAGAGGACAAACAAACACTGATCAGGTTCCACAGAAACTCTCAGCCGCAAGCACCCCAAACCTCAGGACAGAGACACAAGCACCACACACACGAAGACAAAATTTAAAACCTCAAGAACAAGAAGAAAGAGATCCAAAAGCAGTCTGGCCATTATGCTTTCTGGAGCAGGAACTGATGGTCCCCAACTGCTGCAAAAGTTATTTCCCCCACCTTGCAAGCACTCACCCAGAGAAATTAATAATCTACTCATTCAGCTCACAATTTCTCAAGTGACTGAGTGGACCTTTCAGTCACAGGAAGTGTCTTCGACGCTTGGATGAGTACATCCAAAGATTTGTATGTCTATACACCACTGGAATATAGAAGCCCAGCAGTCACCAAGTACCAAGTAGTAATCTAAGGCTCCTTGGATGCTTCAGACTTCTAGCTCTGGAACACTGGAATACAGGCTTTTTCTTGGTCTCCTCACCTTCTCTGAAGAATCTTGTTTTCGGGTAGAATCTCTCCCTCGAAGACTTTTAGCACTGATCCCAGATTCAGATGTCTGCATAATCAACTGTGTGGCAAGGAATTGCTACAGGGGAAAGAAAGACAGTTGGCCCCTGAGACCTGATCCAGTAGGGAAGAATTAAGACACCTTTGGCTTTGTAAATAGGACTTGATTTAATATCACTGCATTCATGTTTGCATTCACTGAATGCAAACAGCATTCAAATACTTTGCGACTGATTCAAAGTTTAGCATATTAGGGTTTCATTCTAGTGAAAGGATCTAAATACCAAATATTTCTAACTTTTTGGCTAGAATACAGAATAAATCTCTCTTAAGAATGAGAAAGAGAAAAAACCAAATGAACCAAAGGCCATTAGGAAATTTAATTCAGCAGACTAAGCAGATATAGTCAACATCCCATGAAGTTCAATATCCCAAAGGGTGCCGGACAGTGCAACCATAGGACAGAAGTAGATTATCTTGTGATAAAAAGGAAGAAACCATTTGTTGAAGGTCAACTATGTATATACTTAATGTAATTTAAAAATATGCATTCACAGGGCACCTGGGTGCCTCAGTGGGTAAGCCTCTGCCTTCGGCTCAGGTCATGATCCCAGGGTCCTGGGATCAAACCCCACATCAGCCTCTCTGCTCAGCAGGGAACCTGCTTCCCCCCCTTCTCTCTCTGCCTGACCCTCTGCCCACTTGTGATGTCTGTCAAATTAATTAATATATATTTATGCATTCACCAGTCTATAAAAAAATTATTCCCCCCCCAAATATTTAGAAACTTCTGGAAACTTGGGGCGCCTGGGTGGCTCAGTGGGTTAAAGCCTCTGCCTTCAGCTCGGGTCGTGATCTCAGGGTCCTGGGATGGAGCCCCGCGTCTGGCTCTCTGCTCAGCAGGGAGCCTGCTTCCCTTCCTCTCTCTGCCTGCCTCTCTGCCTACTTGTGATCTGTCAAATAAATAAATAAAATCTTAAAAAAAAAAAAAAAACACTTCTGGAAACTGAAATATTTACCCAAGAAAGGAAGAACATTCTCATAACTCTTTTACCAATTCAACATGAAAAAAAACATGTATCCATCAAGAACAAAATGTTCCTGTGTCACTGAAGACTATTCCAATTAAAAGCTACCAGCATCCTTTCCTGACATCGGTATGAATCTTTCCCCTGAGTATTTTCATTTCATCCTTGTTAAAACACTAAAGATCCTCAAAGTACCTGAATCTGCTCTAAGACATCTCGCTGCATTTCTACAGCCATATGATAGACATCATGGTCCGAGCTATTATACATTACAGCATTCTGGAACATCAGCATAATATCACGCTGAAATTCAGCTGTGCTGCGGATCAACCCATTTTCAATGTTTTTCTTAATAGTTGACAAATCCATAGGCCTAAAAACAAAACAACAGCAGCAACAGGTAAGTGGAGGGGAAGAGGACTCAAATGGATCCAAATATATTATTGTCACACAGATCTTCTCATACATACTCTTAGTCTTAGCTGCCAGGACTGAAATGCCAACCCCTCATCCCACACCATGCACTTAATCCAAAAACCAAAGTCAACCTTTATAGTAAGTATTGGCTAGGAAAGGTAATAAAGAGGGCTAATTCTTGTAGACTATTTTTGGTGATCCAGCCACTGAAATTATCAACTTACCACTTGGTCACCTTTACTCACAACAAAAACACTTGCTTTAAATATATCATCTATAGTAAAAATCCACTAAGACTGAACAACTTACAATTCAGGCAAGTCAGCGTGCTGAAAGATAATGGCTTACCTCTGTACAATACTATGGTAGCCAGGTGCTATATCATCTGTAACAGGCTGCAGGAAGACATTGGCATATCTGTCCAGAAAGAGTAAGGTGCAATTACTGACTTGCTCTCCAGAAGCACAGGTGAGGGAATCTGATTTAAGTAGGTGAAGATTGTAAAAGTCAAAGCCACCAATCCCATATAAATCCACCCAGACTTTTTTCTAGTCACTGAGGAGGAGCAGGAGAAAATGTTCCTACTGATTGGTAAAACTCACCTATGATTAGCTGCAGCTCTCCATACAAGCATGATAGCTTTCTTCCAGATTTTCTGTGCCTGAATAGCTTCCTGATCTTCACTACAGACAGAACTGAAATAAAGAAACAAAGGAGTCCCACTAGGCATTAAGTCCAAAATAATAAAAATTAAAAATTAAAAAAAATTCCTAATCATTTCTTGCCAACTATTAGCTCCAGGCCAGGAGGAAAGAGATTTGAAAAAGTAAGAGTGAAGGAAAAGATCCTCTCCTACTTCTCACCTTCACTGCCTTGACCTCAGAGAAGAACCTCAGATACTCACAACTGTGAAGATGCAGGGCTGCTGGGAATGGAGTCTGCCAGTGTATGGGACTGCAGCGTAGCATTGTGAATGCTAAAGCCATCATCACTCTCACTCACAGGGGGTTCATTATCCATTTCTGACAAATAGCCTTCTCCTTGATCTTCTTCCTTAGCCTCCTCTAGGCTGGCCGCTTCACTGACTCCATCTTCCTCCTCATCCTCACCTGGGGCATCCTTAGACACAGTGTGCTCCGGTCAACAAATGCAAGCAAAGCTATCCAGCAAAGCATCATTAAGCATGATCTTTTGGATTAGATCAATTCTAGAAAACGGCCTCACACTGCTTCCTGACTGAGCCCTCTATCACTTATACTACCATCTACGTACACTCACTGATCAAGTAATACAGAACCTGGACAAAGAATAAGACCCAGGATCTTTTTAAAAGGAAGAAAAAAAAAGCTACTTACTTAAGACTAAGCTAAGAGGCGTTCCTTCTTTCCCCTTGCTCTTGAGAGGAATTCTGACCCTGGATACAAAGTTATCAAAAATAGTTTTTATTTTGTGTCTCCTCTGATGGAGCAAGCTCACATCGCATTACTTTAAATCTGTTTGTTACTACCACTTTAGTAATTCTAAAAAGAAAATTCTGGATAATTTTCTTTGGACAGTGTAACTAGTAATTTGATTCCTTACATGTTCTCCCTGACTCTGGCATCCCTATTCACTCCAAATCACTCTGGAAGTATCAAAGCTTCGTTGTGCATTACGTGCAAAAGAAAGCTAGCTCTGTGAGATGTTCACAAACTCTTTCAGATGGGAAGCACATGTGGCCACAGTACTGCCAGTATGCCTAACTATCCACTGCAACTTTTCCCCATGCAACTCCTTAACCAGTCTCATCTCAGAGAGTAAGATGCACGTTTACTGTTAATTCATTAAAAAGGTAGTGCTATCGGGAAATCTAGTCACACAGCAAGAGGAATAAAGAAAAGTCTGAAATACCTTTATCTGGCTTCCAAAAATAGTCCCTGATTCTTCTTTCAATGAGTCTGCAGAGGAGAGAAAGACTACCTGAAGATTTTTCCACCTTAGCCTTCCCCTTCCTATGGATGATAATCCCCTGCAGCTCTCCTTTCCATGCTGACCTATTCTACCTCTTCTACTTGCCCACAACCCACAATCCCTCAGAAGCCAAAGCAAAGGATTTCAAGTTAGTTACAGAGTACAGAATTCCTGGCCTTACTATTTACCTGACATTTCAAACTTGTGCTGAGTCTCTGCCTCTAAAGGATCTTCAATGGGATTGGAGCCATGTGATGGAGACAACATGCTTTCGGGAGATGCCTGAAGACCAAAAAGAATAAATACTCTAAGTATTGATACATCACTTCAGCTGACACAAGTTTATTTTTCAATGATGAGACTACAGAAGAAATTCTAAGTCCTACTCATGTAACAGGAATCTAATGGTCACCTTACAAGGAACAGGATAACCATATGTAGCAATAATCATACCTGTGTGGTATGGACGCATCAACCATGTGAAAATTCAGGAACTCAAGAGGTAAACCAAAGGCCTGAACAGTCACTTCTTACCTAAGGTATAACCCTTCATCCTCCCAGCCCGATTTTAAATACCTCTGTCTTCACAGTTGTAAGTGGAGTCTCATCGCCTTTCCCAATGGAAACATCTGCTTCAACAATCTCTCCAGTGGCAATACTTCTGGGTTCCTCGTCTAAGTCCTGACTCCTGAGTTCTGGTGGCTCCATACTTGTGGCTGGAACTCCAGCTACTATTTCTGGACCTGAGATGCCTTGTTCTGATTCTGCAGGTTCCATTTTAATCTCAACACTGGGCTCCCTGATGTCTACCAATTCATGGATTCCTTTGTTTTCCGTTTCATCAAAGTCCAGCCTTTCCTGCTTTACTGTCATCTCTGGTGCAGGGAGAGATACTGGCTTGTCCCGCTCCTGCTGGATAGGGTGCTCCCAGGGGCCAGGCAGGGACTGGGGATCATCATTCTCTTCACAGAACGACAGTGCCGCTTCTACTGCTGCCACATCCAGCACTTCAGGATGATCATCCACCTGTCCCATAATACACACACTGTTGAATTCACAGAAATAAGCCCAAGTCCCTCAATTCTGTTAGCACCAAATGAGATGGACTCAATCTGTAGCTTCTCTCTCCATCTTCTCCATATAGTAGAAGCAACCAAAGGACAGGTTCCTGTCCTGAATAAACCAGTAACATCGGGATGGCTGGGCAGATGACTCATGTGAGCGCCAAAGGGCTTTAGGACTAAGGAGACAGAGATGGGCAGAAACAGAACTGTTTGTTTATTTAATTCTTACTACAAGAAGCAGGGAGAGGCTGAGGAGAGAAAGAAGCCTATGTAGAACTCATGAGAGATTCTTTTGGGCTTTGCTAAATACTTACCTTGTCCTCAATGATGGCAATGATGTCTCCAACAGTCTCAAAGTCCAGCTCTTCACCTGTGTAGGACACAGCAATATCCATCTTCTCAGCCAGATCTAAATCTTCCTTCCCATCTATACTGGGAGCCTTTGATCCCCCAGGGGCCTCTGCTACCCCTGATCGGAAACATTCTTCTTTGATAGAATTGATGATCATGGAGATTTCACTGCTATCCATGGAAACAGTCACAGTATGTGGGTCCCCCACAGCCTCCATGGGGACACAAGTGTCAGGCTGACTCACTGAATAATAGGAAGAGAAAAACATTTCAGAACCTCTTTTGATACCAAGTGACCACCTTGAGATCAACCAAGGCTACAAACAGATGTCAAGCACCCATACACTTAAGCTCATAAAAAGTTATCTTAGATCTACATCTTTGTATGTTTTCTTGTCCCCAGTTTTATCTAAAAGTAGAATGAGAACATGTTAAGCCCACTCATATTTATACACTTCACCCTTTTCCCCTAACACATAAGTGCCCACCCCCATCTTCTCAAATTCTTGTTTTTCTAAGGATAAAGATGGTATGTGTCCATGGAGAACAGAACGGAAGCACTGAATTGGAGTTGATGCTCTTGGGTCCGCTCTCCCTAACTGAAGCTCAAGAAGGAATTCTGCACCTAGTGGCTGCTCAGGGCAAAGGTCAAGGACGCACCTGGAGCTACACTCTCAGGAGTGGAGACATCCGGAGCAGAGGATGGTGCTGGCAGCGCAGGCATCATGACAATGGTAGCCTGGGACACAGACTCTACAGGGGGTGGCACAAGTTTAACTGGAGGTTCACTGGCAACAGTAGTGAAGGAAGCGAGAGGAGTGGTGAACTGTGTAGGACCAGCTTCTAAAAGCCGGGAAAGAGTGGGAGCACCTAACAGACAAAGAGGTACAGAAAACAAGGTAAGAGGAAAGCACTGAACAAGAAGCAATAGCCACTTTAAGACTCAACCAAGAAAATTTTTAGTCTCAAAGAATGAAAAGAAACTTCTCTGTTGAATAAGATTATCCATACCCTTTTTTCCAACCTTACTAATAAAGATCTTCTTCCAAGTTAGGAATGACCCAAAGCACCAGAACACACAATGTGTGTCAAAAACAGGCGGTAATTTTTTCCCAGAAGAAAATTAAACAGTAACAACAAAACCATGAAAAATTGGTATGAATAAATCTGTCCCTTCTGCACTTAAGCATTCCATAAATCACCCAAATTCAATACCATTCAAATATCCCTATCTACGCTTTGATATTTTGTCAAGCTTTTTCTTGATCTATCTCACTTATTTCTCATGACATCCTTGTGAAGTACACACACTGCAATTAATAAAAGAGAAAATTGAGGTTCATGGGTTAAATCATCTATCCAAGGCCACAAAATCAGTATGCAGCAGGCTTGCCAGTTAAATCTAGTTCTCTGGCTCCAAATCTCAATCCCCTGTACCTAGGTATCTCTAGCATTTTTCCATAATTTCACAAGCCTCAGGGAAGCAGTTTTACTACTAACTTCACTCTTCTCTTTGATATCTATGCTGTGGTCATCCAGAGTTATCAGTACTTTGAAAATAAGAATGGACTTTACAATCTGGGGCACTATGTAATTTAACAGGTGAAGCAGTACCAAAAAAAGTTGGGCTTTACATCTACGATTGACAGTTGCTTACTACTAAAGGCTAGAAACCAAAGACAGTCAACACTAAGATCAACCACTGCGAAGTAAAGTGGGCAACGGAAAGGTGGTGACTTACCTGAGGCAGCAGGGGAGGCTGCAACAGTGTTGGGTGTTTGCTGCATTTCCCCACCATGTATCATGGGAAGAACCCCGCCTACCTCCAGGAGGACACCTGTACTGTTCAAGTGGCCGGAAGCCACAGCCATTTCACTCTCATTGACCTACCAGGGAAGAATAGAGGTGAAGGCTACACTCACGCTTTCCGTTACTACCACTTCCCAAAAAAAGCTCCAGCAGGTGACCAAACTTCATGAAGTTAATATCCAAAGAGAATAATTTCAGACCCAAGGGAAGCTCTAATTTTTAAATCTTATTTGACAAGAGTTCTCTGGAGAAGAGAACTGAAATAATTGTGGTTTCAGATAACTCAGGACCCAAGGATACTATCAACTTACTGGTTGTTTCTGTTTTTGTTTTTTAAATTAACATTTATTAGGAGATCTCTTTCTCTTTTGAACTTTTTTTTTTCCATGTCATATTTTAGGTCCCAGGCACTCCCTTCCAAAGTACTAAATCACCACAGCTCTCAAACACCCACAGAAGTCTCCATACCAGTCTGGGGCTAGTAGGCAGGAGGCTGCCCTTCTTCAAGAGCTCTGACAGCAGAGGGGAGGGGGGTGGAGTTGCTTTCTGTCCAAGCATCTTTTTCTGGGGTGAATCATCTGTTACTGGGGTCATGGGGGCTTCTAAGGGTGCAGAGCCTGGAGGAAGGGTGTCAGGAATCCCAGGAAACGAGGTGACTGGGGTACTCGGCAAAGTCCCAGGGGTTACCTAAGAGACAACAGAGAACCTTTATCTGACTTCTCAAACTCTGGAAGGTTCCCTACTAATCTGGATGGATTAGCGTGTCTATTTCATTATTAGTCCTGAGTGAAACTGCCCAGAAACCCTCTACCCCTCCTGCTCTCAGCCACTCCATTCTTCTCCACAGTTTTTTCTCTTCTACCCACTCAAACCCACAATGACCCAAATATTCTACCCAACCTGTCTTTTACAATCTGCTTAACCACTACCAATATCTTATTTACAAGAAAACTTATTTCCATAAAAATTTTATAAGACTAGTTTACTTACAAATAATTCTTAACGTAGGATTTTACCTATCTCCCAAAAGGTCACAAGGCTCAATGTTTTTAGATCCATCCTTATCTTAGAGCACAGAACATGGTACATTAAGTCTTTAACATTCAGACCAAGAGAGGAAAATGCCTCTAGGCCAAAAGTGGTTTCCTCATCACTCAGCTCTCTGCTGGCTTATTGCCCTTTTGCTGATCAATTCCTGCCGATGAAAATATACTCACTCCAGAGGTGGCCTCTTCCATAGTGGGTGCAGTCAAGTCTCCAAGTGGATAGTCACCTCCTGGGGAGGCAGAATCTATAGGAGAGCGGACCATCACAGTGGGTAATCTCCGAGGGGGTGTTTTTACTGCTTGACGAGCTAGAACATAGAAGACAACGATTACTTAGTCTTTAAGATTAAATAAATGAAAGTAGACACTACTTTATTATACTACTATATTATAATAAAGGACAAATAGGGATGTTGCATAATTAAAGCTGCATTATGAGTCTGGATTAGAAATCTTTAACATGTCTGGGAGATAGTTAACTTTTTAGATTCATTTTTCCAAAGCATAATTCTCACACTAAGCAAACTCACTGAACTATCTCAAAGGTCCTGAGGTAGGAAAGTGGTTCAAACATTCCTCAATAACCTCTTCGACAAGTTATTAGGTTTCTGCTTTTAACAAGAGGGAAAGACCTCACTGGCTCAAAGCATGTATTCCTAGACTTACAAATGCTTAAGTTCTTACCCAAAGAGTGGGCTATTCTTTTTTTTTTTCCTTCAAGATTATTTATTTACTTATTTGTTAGAGAGAGAGAGCGAGCACAGGCAGACAGAGGCAGAGGGAGAAGCAGGCTCCCTGCCAAGCAAGGAGCCCGATGTGGGACTCGATCCCAGGATGCTGGGATCATGACCCGAGCCGAAGGCAGCCGCCTAACCAACTGAGCCACCCAGGCGTCCCGAGTGGGCTATTCTTAATCTTCTTACAGGACTTTGAATTCTAAAAACTTAATGATGTTCAACATTTATTATAAAGCCTTTGTGTCCTAAAATGACCCAAAGTCTAGTGATAACTGAGCAGAAATCATTTTCCAAGAGTTTCTTCCTGAATAAAAAGGGATTTTTTACTCTGGTAAAAGAGAAGAGGATACAGAAAAGTATACAAGTAAATAAGCATCAGTGGATTCTATCTTACAATGTAGTCCTCAGCTACTACTAGCATGCAGTATCCTAGAGTTAATGGTTAAACAGAGTCACAAGGTTTGGTTTACCCTGATATGCAGCATCTGTAGCCTTCCTCTTTACTTCCGCCTCCTCTTCCTCCAATTTCTTCTTCCTAAAGACAGAAGTTAAGAGTAAGATCCTAGCCAGCTCTAGTTCCTCTGTAGGTCACAGTACCCTACCCTCACAAGGAAATTCTTTGCCAGGCTAGCACTTTCTGAAGGAAAGGCCTAAAAAAGAATCCTTAGCAGCAAAACAGGAAAAGTTTTTTTGTTTTTTTTTTAAAGATTTTATTTATTTGTCAGAGAGACTGAGCACAGGCAGACAGAGTGGCAGGCAGAGGCAGAGAGAGAAGCAGG
>ML101440.1:44564-83076 GCA_003697995.1 Taxidea taxus jeffersonii
CTGGGATCATGACCTGAGCCGAAGGCAGCTGCTCAACCAACTGAGCCACCCAGGCGTCCCAACAGGAAATGTTTTAAAAAAAATGTTTTAAGGGACGCCTGGGTGGCTCAGTTGGTTAAGCAGCTGCCTTCGGCTCAGGTCATGATCCCAGCATCCTAGGATCGAGTCCCACATCGGGCTCCTTGCTCGGCAGGGAGCCTGCTTCTCCCTCTGCCTCTGCCTGCCACTCTGTCTGCCTGTGCTCGCTCTCTCTTTCTCTCTAACAAATAAATAAATAAAATCTTAAAAAAAAAAAAAAGTTTTAAGATTTTACTTTTAGGTAATCTCTACACCCAATGTGGGGCTCAAACCCACACCCTCAAGATCAAGAGTCACATGCTCTGACTGGCCAGCCAGGTACCCCCAAAACCGGAAAATTTTTAGAGTACTCCCTAACTACCAGTTCTTCATAGGCAAACTAAAGCACTTTTCAAGTTAAAACTAAGTTATGGCCTCATGTTGAAATATTCCATCACATTACCTTCTACAACTCACTCCCCCCTCCCAGCTACTAAGCCACTCTGCAGCTTCTCCCTTCCAGAATCACTCAAATCTAAAGGGGTGGCAGATGGAGGAGATAAGCCAGATTACTTGAGGTGAAAACGGGATAAAATGAGAGAGAGGTGTACAAAAGGAAGAACAACATAACCCACATCACAATGTCATTGCAAAGCTCATCCAGTCTGCTGTCCATGTGCCCAGCTTGAATTAGTTCTGCATCTCTTTTCAGCCGTCTAGAAAGAAAAGTAAGTTAACTCGGTTTTTAGTCTACTACTTAAAAAATTCTGACCAGTATAAGAACTCAGCACCTTTAGTCTCTCCCAACCACTTTGTATTTTCTCTCTGATAAGTACCTATATTTTTCTTGGGTTTCCTTTATCACTTTCTTTAGTTCCTCAACTCGTTCGGCAGTCAATTTCCGAACAATGACATCTTCAACGGTTTCAACCACTTCTCCTTTTTCACCCCGTTTTCGTCTGTATCAAATTTAAAAACAAAAACAAGTATTTTAATAGAAGAACATCTATTCCCACTCCCAACTGCTTTCTTTGAGCTTCTCCACCATTTAACCATAGATAACTTCTGCTCTATTTTTCAATCACCCAGTAATGTAGTGTAGTGTATATAATAGATATAAAGCAGACTTCCACAGTGAACACTTTCCACTAAAGAGATGTAGCTTGAACGTCTGACTTTGTACTCACTTTGGGGTCTCAGTGGTCTCTAGAAGCTCTGAGTACTGGGAAGCACAATGCTATGGAAAAAAAGTAAAAACATGATGAGCAAGCCTAGAAAGAAGCAACCTTTCAAAGTTTTACCATATCAGACTAAGGCTTAGAGAAGAGATTTCTATGTAAGATATGAGTTTCTAGGAGGGCAAATTACTCTGCAGTCACATCAGTTAAAAATACTCAATACCGGGCAGTGCCTGGGTGGTTCAGTTGGTTAAACATCTGCCTTCAGCCCAGATTATGATCCCAGAGTCCTGGGACAGGATCCCACATCAGGCTTCCTGCTCAGCAAAGAGTCTGCTTCTTCCTCTACCCCTCCACCCTGACTGTGAACTCACTCTCTCATGCTCTCTCTCTCTCTCTCAAAGAAATAAAATCGTAAAAACAAACAAACAAAAAGCCCTAAACACCAGGACACAGAAAAGGGAGTCTTCTGACCCAGAATTCGTATATTTGGGGAAAAACAACCTAGTAGCCAATACTGATAGTTAATATCTACTGAGTAATTACAAAATGCAAGGCACTGTGCTAAATGCTTTATAGGTATTCCCTCGACTAAAACTTTACAACAATCCTGAAACAACTTTTACCTATTTTATAAATGAGAAAACTGGAAATCATGGTCCAAAGACTCTAACTCAAGTCATATTAAACCCAGATCTTCTAACTCCCAAGCTTAGCTTCGTACATATTATGTTACACAGATAAGAAAAGTTTATAATATGAACACACATGAAAGAATTGGCAAACAGTGGGAAAAATGAAAAGGTATTCTCAACTATGCTTTCTCCTCATGGCATTAAAGCCTTACAATTAAAGGGCAGGGCCCAGAAGAGAACCCACTTCACCTCTTAAGACTGCTCTAAAAGAGCACTTGCTTGGCAACTTACTTTCTGAGAGAACCAGTCTGGAGGGCGGCCAGGTTCTGCAAACGGCTTGATTGCTCTGCTAACTGATACCCTACACAAAATGAGAAAGCCATATTACACATGGAACGGGAAAAAAGGATGGTGGGGGAGGTATGCTAAGAATTCAAGGTTTGGAGCACAAAATTTAGAACGATAAACTGCCACCAGGAAGTATTCTGAAATATGTGACTACGGAAAATGACACAACCACTTAAAATTCATTTGGGGGGGGGAGGACACCTGGGTGGCTCAGTTGGTTAAAACGCCTGCCTTTAGTGCAGGTCGTGATCCCAGTATCCTGGGAACAAGTCCCGCATCGCACCCCTTGCTTAGTGGGGAGCCTGCTTCTCCCCAAAAACCTCTCCAGCTTGTGTGCCTTCTCTCTCACAAATTAAAAAAAATTTTCATTTAGAGGGAAAGTATCATTGCCAAACAGTTTTCCTAAGTGATATATTTCCTGAGTGAAGTGAAGGTATTAGAACCTTGTACATTATCATTTCTGTTCATTTGGGCAAGTATTTTTATGTTGATTTTGGTCCTTTTGAAAGAGATGTGTCTTTTGAAAAACAATTTGTAATATATTCCAGACTAAAAAGTTATCTTTTGATCCACTAATACAACTCCTAGGAATATATTATTAAAAAATAATCTAACAAAGAAGCAAGTACCAAGAAGAAAGCACCACGTAGACTTGATCAAACTGACATACAGTTAAGTTTTTCCTAAATGCCTGCAGGGGATGTTTAACTTATGGCATTTCACCTCTATAAAACATTAAATAGGCAATAAAAATAATTATAAAATATATGTGGTGAAATGAAAATATATACCACATAATATTAACTGAAAAAAAAAAAAAAACAGAACTTTCTACTATGATGCAATCATACAACCTTTTAAAAAGTTGTAAAGACAAAAAACAAAAACAGGCAAAAATAAAAACAGGACTAGAACCGGATCAAGGAAGAGTGTATGGCTTTAACTGTATCTATGTTTATTTCTTTAAAAAGATCCAAAGAAGGACAACTGGGTGGCTCAGTCAGTTGTGCATCCAACTTGATTTCATCATGGTCTGAGGGATCTGAGATTAAGCCCTCCACTAAGCTCAGAGCCTGCTTGAGATTCTCCTTCTGTCTCTGCTCTCTCTCTCTCAAATAAATAAAATTTTAAAATCTTGAAAAAGATCCAAAGAAAACATGACAAAATATTAAGATTTGTTAAATCTAGTATGGGTATATGGATTCTCTATATTATTCTCACACTTCTCTGTGGTTGAAAGAGTATATCACTTTATTTCTTAAATGTATTTTTAAAGACTCTATTGATTTGAGAGAGAGAGAGAGCACGCACATGAGTTATGGGAAGGAATAGAGGGAGAGGGAGAAGCAGGCTCCTCGCTGAGCAGGGAGCCTGATGTGGGGATCTATTCCAGGACTCCGAGACCATGACCTGAGCCAAAGGCAGGCGCTTAATCAACTGAGCCACCCAGGTGCCCCGAAAAACTAGGTTAACTTTAAAAAGAAAAAAGTTTTTTATTTTTTTTTAAGTATTTTATTTATTTAACAGAGACAGAGAGAGATCACAAGTAGGTAGAGAGTCAGGCAGAGGGGAAAGCAGGCTCCCTGCTGAGCAGAGAGCCCAATGTGGGGCTCAATCCTAGGACTCTGAGATCATGACCTGAGCTGAAGGCAGAGGTTTAACCCACTGAGCCACCCAGGTGCTCCTAAAAAGAAAAAAGTTTTTAATATTTGTTGAGATAATGGTATCACACAGCTCTTTTCCTTTAAAAGTTCAACAGTTCTATGGATAGCTATAAGCAAAAAATAAAGTTTGATCCATAATTTACACCTTAGACCAAGAAAAGCCCCAAATGAATCAATAATTTAAATATTTTTTTAAAATTTTACCATGAAAGTATTAGAAGAAATCACAGAATTATTTTATAATCTGAAACTAAGGTAGAACTTTCTAAATAGGTCACAAAATCTAGGAACTGTTAAAAAATTAGGGCCACCTGGGTGGCTCAGTCATTAAGCATTTGTCTTTGGCTCAGGTCATGATCCCAGGGTTCTGGGATCAAGCCCCACATAGAGCTCCCTGTTCAGTGGAGAGCCTGCTCTCCCTCTCCATCATCTGCTGCTCGCCCTGCTTGTGCACACGCACTTGCATGAGGCACTCTCTTTCTCTCTCCCATTGTCAAGTAAATAAATAAATCTTAAAAAAATAAAAAAAATTTAAAAACTACATTTTAAAAGTTTTAAGGTAACAATGTTACCATAAATAAAGCCAAATGGCACACTGGCTTAAAAAATAAACGCATCTCATAGCTCAAACAAATGGCTAATCTCCCTAATGTATAAGGAGCCCTCCCCAATTAAAGAGAAAGACTAATACACAGAAAAATGGGAAAAAGCAGTTTACAAAAAAAGAAATACAAGTGGCTCTTTAACACACAAAGATATTCAACCTCACCTGTCATTAAGATTAATATAAATGCAAAATATGAGATTTCTCACCTTTTATAATACTGTCAAACATCAAAAATATCTAACAACCAGGACGCAGAAAAAGGGGCATTCTGATATATTATTGATGGGAATATAAATTCAAAGAATCCAGGACACCTGGGTGGCTCAGTTGGTTAAGCGGCTGCCTTCGGCTCAGGTCATGATCCCAGAGTCCTGGAATGAGTCCCACATCAGGCTCCTTGCTCGGCAGGGAGCCTGCTTCTCCCTCTGCCTCTGCCTACCACTCTGTTTGCCTGTGTTTGCTTGCTCTCTCTCCCTCTCTGTCAAATAAATAAAATCTTTTAAAAAAAAAAATTAAATTGAGAAAATCTCAGAGTAGACAATTTGAAATATTTATCAAACTCTATGCACACCTACATTCTTTGACCCAGTAATTCTGCTTTCAGTTAATAAGTAACTATGCAAGGTTATTTCTGTATTAGCAAATGTCCATCAATACAGTACCAGTTTGTTTTCGTCATTTTTTAAAGATTTTATTTATTAGAGAGAAAGAGAGCACATGTGCAAGCGAGCGCACAGCAAGGGGAGCAGAAGAGGGGAAGGGAGAAGCAGGCTCTCCCAGAGCAGGGGAGCCTGATGCAAGCTGGATCACAAGAATGAACAGAGCCAAAGGCAGATGCTTAACCAACTAAGCCACCCAAGCACCCCTTGAGTACCAGTTTAAAAAAATAAATAAATAAATAAGAATACCAGGGACACATGGGTAGCTCAGTTGGCTAAGTGTCTGCCTTTTGCTCAGGTTGTGATCCCATGGTCCTGGGATCGAGTCCCGAAATGGGTTCCTTGCTCAGCAGGGAGCCTGACTCTCCCTCTGCCTGCTGCTTCCCCTTGCTTGTACGCACATGCTCTCTCGCCCTTTCTGACAAAGTCTAAAAAAAAAAAAAGAGTACCAGTTAAATAAATTATAGTTTATCTGTATCAATACCATGCAGCTGCCTTAAAAAAAGGAATGAGAGCTTCATATATTAAGTTAAAGTAAAAAAAGAAGCAGCAGCAAAAATGGTATGTATAGTATTAAACCATTTCTGTTTATAAAGTAGGGGGAGAAAGAAAACACTTGTTCATGTATATAAAATTAATACTAGAGAAACACAAGTAAATGAAACTCTAAGAAAATGCTAACGCTGGGGGATGAGCTATAGTGACAGAAGACACTGTGTACCATTTTGAACCTTCTGACTTAATACCTCCTCAGAAAAGAAAAACAATTTAAAATATCAGGGTGCCAGGGTGGCTCAGTGGGTTAAGTCTCTGCCTCCAGTGCAGGTCATGATCTCAGGGTCCTGGGATTGAGCCCCGTATTATCAGGCTCTCTGCTCAGCAGGGAGCCTGCTTCCCCCCTTCTCTCTGCCTGCCTCTCTGCCTACTTGTGATCTGTCAAATAAATTAATAAAATCTTTAAAAAAAAAAAAATCTAAGATTTGGGCCACCTAGGTGGCTCAGTCGGTTAAGTGCCCAACTCTTGATTTCAGTTCAGGTCATGATCTCAGGGTTGTGAGAATGAACCCTGTGGGGCTCCATGCTCAGCAGAGGAGTCTGCATGTCTCATTCCCTCTTCCTCTGCCCCTCCCCCACTCACCAAATTTTTTTTTAAAGATTTTATTTATTTATTTGACAGAGAGAGACGCAGCAAGAGAAGGAACACAAGCAGGGGGAGTGGGAGTGGGAGAGGGAGAAGCAGGCTTCCCGCCGAGCAAGGAGCCCGATGCTGGGCTCAATCACAGGACCCTGGGATCATGACCTAATCTGAAGGGAGACGCTTAACAACTGAGCCCTAGGCACCCCTCTAAATATATATTTTTTAAAATAAATAAAACTCCATTTTTACTTAAGTATTCTTATACTATTTTTAATCTGATTTGTCAAATTAGTGTGATTCATTTTGTCTTGGGGTTTACCATTTAATTTGGTTCAAGCACAACTATTACCTAGGATACCCAGATTTCATCTTTAAAGTTATTTGAGGGGCACCTGGGTGGCTCAGTTGGTTGAGCAGCTGCCTTCAGCTGCGGTCATGATCCTGGAGTCCTGGGATGGAAGCCCTCCCTTTTCCCCTTACTCTGCTTGTTCCCTCTCTCTCAAATGAATAAATAAAATCTTTTTTAAAAAGTTACTTGAAAAATATATAACGCTGCAGAAATGCTAAATGTGACCAATAATGGAGGCCTTAGCAAAGTCATTTGAACAATTAAAGTAGTAGAGATGTACCACATAGACACAAATTTGAAATATAATTACAAGGCTTACGACAATTAAAAGGTGTCCTTAGGAGTGCCTTGCTTGCTCAATCAATAGAGTGTACAACTCCTGATCTGGCAGTAGGGAGTTCAAGCCCCACCGTGGGTATAGATACTACTTAAAAATAAAATTTAAAAAAAAAAAGAAAAAGGCTTCCTTAAATCTTGAGGAAAAACAGAAAATGTTAAAAATAAGAGGGGTAAGGGCACCTGGGTGGCTCAGTGGGTTAAGCCTCTGCCTTGAACTCTGGTAATGATCTCAGGGTCCTGGGATCGAGTCCCACATCGGGCTCTCTGCTCAGTGGGGAGCCTGCTTCTCTCTCTCTCTCTGCCTGCCTCTCTGCCTACTTGTGATCTCTCTCTCTCAAATAAATAAAAATCTTTAAAAAAATGTTAAATCTTCAAAAAAAAAAAAACCCACAATGAGATACCACCTCACACCAGTCAGAATGGCTAAAATTAACAAGTCAGGAAATGACAGATGCTGGTGAGAATGCAGAGAAAGGGGAACCCTCCTACACTGTTGGTGGGAATGCAAGCTGGTGCAACCACTCTGGAAACCAGCATGGAAGTTCCCCAAAAAATTGAAAATAGAGCTACCTTATGACCCAGCAATTGCACTACTGGGTATTTACCCTAAAGATACAAACGTAGTGATCCGAAGGGGCACGCGCACCCGAATGTTTATAGCATTAATGTCCACAACAGCCAAGTTATGGAAAGAACCTAGATGTCCATCAACAGATGAATGGATAAAGAAGATATGGTATATATATACAATGGAATACTATGCAGCCATCAAAAGAAATGAAATCTTGCCATTGGTGATGACATGGATGGAACTAGAGGGTATTATGCTTAGCAAAATAAGTCAATCGGAGAAAGACAACTATCATATGATCTCCCTGATATGAGGAAGTGGAGATGCAACGGGGTTGGGGGTTAAGGGGGTAGGAAAAGAAAAAATGAAACAAGATGAGATCGGGAGGGAGACAAACCAAAAGAGACTCTTAATGTCATAAAACAAACTGAGGGGGTGGGAGGGGAGGGGTGTTGGGAGAGAGTGGTGGGGTTACATTATATGTTTATATAAAAATAAAACAAAATTAAAAAAAATAAAATAGATCTTGTCAATCACAGAAGGGCAATTATCATATGACCTCACACATATGTGGAATTTAAGAAGCAAAACTGGATCACAGGGAAGACAGGAAAAAATAAAAGAAGATAAAATCAGAGAGGGAGACAAACCATAAGAGACTCTTAATCACAGGAAGCAAACTAAGGTTACTGGAGGGAAGGGGGTGGGAGGGATAAGGTTACCAAGTGATGGACACTAAGGAGGGCTACTCATGTAATGAGCACTGGGTATTATATAAGACTGATGAATCGGGGCACCCCAGTGGCTCAGTCATTAAGCATCTGCCTTTGGTTCAGATCATGATCCCAGGGTCCTAGGACTGAGCCCCACGTCGGGCTTCCTGTTTAGTGGGAAGCCTGCTTCTCCCTCTGCCTGCCTCTCCCCACTGCTAGTTCTCTCTCTCTCTCTCTCTCAAATAAATAAATAAAATCTTTAAGAAAAAAAAAGGACTGATGAATCAGTGACCTCTACCTCTGAAACCAATAACACATTATACATTAATTGAATTCAAATAAAAATTTTAAAAAACAAAGTAAGAAAAAATAAATCTTTTAAAATAAATATAAAAAAGGGTATGCACTAGAAGTAAGAAGCTGGAAACCACAGTTCTACTTTATGGGCCTTAAAAAGAAATACTGAGTGCCAAGACAGTATCAATAGGGAAAGAATAATGTTGTTAACAAATACTGGATAATGGGACATATCTATATGCAAGAGACCTCTGCCTTATAACATATACAAAAATTAATTCAAAATGGGGTGACTGGCTGGCTCAGTCAGTAGAGCATGCAATTCTAGATCTCAGGATCATGAGTTCTAGCTCCAACTTGAGAGTTGAACCTACTTTAAAAAACCCTCAAACAAAACAAACCCTCAAAATGTATCACAGACCTAAATGTGTAGAGTTAAATCTATAAAGGTTTGACAAGAAAACACAGAAATAGGGGCGCCTGCATGGCTCAGTGGGTTAAAGCCTCTGCCTTTGGCTCAGGTCATGATCTCAGGGTCTTGGGATCCAGCCCCAAGTTGGGCTCTCTGCTCGGCGGGGAGCCTGCTTTCCCCTCTCTCTCCCTGCCTGCCTCTCTGCCTACTTGGGATCTCTGCCTGTCAAATAAATAAATAAAATCTTAAAAAAAAACACACAGAAATAGTTTCTTAGCTATGAACCAAAAGCATAAGCAACACAAGAAAAAACAAATTGGACATATCAAAACTGAAAACTTTGTGTTGTGATACCAATCAAGAAAGTAAAAGGACAACACACAAAATAGGAAAAATATTTGTAAATTATATGACAAGCAATTTGTGTCCAGAACACACAAAGAATGCTTAAAACTCAGTAATATTAATAATATAAAGAATCCAGAGGGGGGCGCCTGGGTGGCTCAGTGGGTTAAGGCCTCTGCCTTCCGCTCGGGTCGTCATCTCGGGGTCCTGGGATCGAGCCCCACGTCGGGCTCTCTGCTCGGCAGGGAGCCTGCTTCCCCTCCTCTCTGCCTGCCTCTCTGCCTGCTTGTGATCTCTGCCTGTCAAATAAATAAATAAAAATCTTAAAAAAAAACAAAAAGAATCCAGAGGATTTGGGCACCTGGGGGGAGCTCAGTGGGTTAAGCGTTTACCTTCCACTCAAGTCATGATCCTGGGGTCCCCGGATCACTGCTCTGTGGGGAATCAGCTTCTCCTTCTGCCTCTTCCCCTTACCCCCATTAAGGCGCTCTCTCTCAAATAAATAAATAAAATCTTAAAAAAAAAAAAAAGAATCCAAAGGATGAGAGCATTCTTCTGAAGAGATATAAATAACCAATAAGCACATGAAAATATGCTCAACAGTAGTCATCAGGGAAATGCAAATCAAAACCACAAAGAGATACCATATCATACCCACTAGCAAGACACACACTAAGTGTTGTCAGGCATACAAAGAAATTGGGGCCTTCTTCATTCATTGCCTGTGGGAATGTAAAAAACATGAGGTCATTTCGCCTGGGTGCCTCTGCCTTAGGCTCGGGTTGTCATCTCGGGGTCCTGGGATCGAGCCTGATCGAGCCCTGCGTCGGGCTCTCTACTCAGCGGGAAGCCTGCTTCCCTTCCTCTCTCTCTGCCTACTTGTGATCTCTCTCTGTCAAATAAATAAATAAGAAAAATATTTTTTAAAAAATAGTTCAGGGAAAAAAAAATAGTTCGGGGGCGCCCGACTGTGTGGCTCAGTCATTAAGCATCTTGCTTCGGCTCAGGTCATGATCCAGGATCCTGGGATCCCGTCAGGCTCCTTGCTCAGCAAGAAGCCTGCTTCTCCCTCTCCCCTTGTTTGTGTTCCCTATCTCACTGTCTCTGTCAAATAAATCAAATCTTAAAATTAAATTAAATTAAAATTTAAAAAAAAAGTTCAGCTGGAGGCGCCTGGGTGGCTCAGTTAATTGAGCCTCTGACTCTGGATTTTGGCTCAGGTCGTGATCTCAGGATCCTGGAATCAAGCCCTGAGTCCAGCCGGCTGCATGCTCAGGAGGAAGTCTGCTTAAGGAGTCCCTCTATCCAAAAAAACCCCAAAACAAACAAGGAATCCCTCTAACCCCCTGCTTGTGTGCTTTCTCTCTAAAATAAATAATTTTTTTAAAAATTAAGTAAATAGTCCAGCTGGTCCTCGAATTACAGAATTCCATTTGTATGAAATTTCCAGAATAGGCAAGCTACAGAGAAAGAAAGGAGACTGAGTATCTGCCTGAGGGTGGGAGTGGGAGTGAATGCTGGGGAGGTGGAGATTGTACAGTGACAACTAAGGAAGGAATACGAGATTTCTTTTAGAAGTCATGAAAATGTTCTAAAATTAGACTGTGATAATGGTCACACAACTCTGTGAATATACTAAATTATGTGTATATACTAGGTTAGTTTTATTTAATTTGAATTAAATCTCAATAAGAAGAAGAAGAAATACTGTTTAAACGCTAGTATGATTAACCATAGGAATCCACCAGTGTAATAAATATCCAAAGTTTCTAAGACCCAAGAATGCAGCTATCTTAGATACCTTACCAATTTTGATCTCCACTCCTCATGACTGAAGAGGCTAAACAGAGCTTCTCTCGGATGGACCATGGCTCTGTAGGGCCAGTACTCAACAGCTTGTGTTCTAAAAGGAGAAAAGTCTTAGAGAACAACCACTGAGGCACCAGTTCTAAGGCCCAAAGGAAGGACTAAAAGCCTAATGCAAAACATCCCACCTTGTAGGAACAAAGTGAGTTACTACACACAATCTTGATTTTCACCTCTGTCCTAAAAATCATCATTATTCATTCCCTGCAAAGTGCATTAAGTATCTGTCAAAACATTCTACTTCTTCAAATGACATGGCTACTTTGTTTTATTTTTAAAAGGCAGGGGAGAATGCCAGCATAAGAATAAGGCAGTTCTCGCGAAAGGCCCAGTTTTAAGACTAGTTGATTCCAATTTGAACGCGAGGGCTTCTTTCCCAGGATTCCCAGCAGCCACTCCCCTCCCCCATCCCGCGCCTCCTCCCCTGCCTCCTTCTTAGCATAAACTTGTTTACTTCTCTCAGTACTTCAACCTCCCTCTAGCTGTCGGGCCTAAAATACATTCTCAGCTCAGTGTGCGAAACAGGAAAATGGCTCAGATTCACATAACGCAATTTCCCTAGCGGCCGAAAAAGCCAAGAGTTAAAGTACCCCCATTTCTCTGGGAGATAGACCACGGGCCCCACAAACGCCGGCCAGAAAAAGAACGGCTGAGAGCCGTTTACTCCCTATGGCTCACAGCATCTCTTCGTCTGCACACCCAAGTCTCCTGAGCCCCTTTATCTCGCATTCCGCAGAGTTCCCAAATACACAAGGATTCGCTGAGCTGCTTCTCTCAAATCTCCGCAGCCTCCCTGAGACACAACATCCTACACTTCTTCTGGGCCTATCTAACCGTTAGTCTTCACGATACGGTCAAGCGCAGGTCTCTCAAGACCCTGGACTCTTGGGCAATCATTGCTCTTAATACCCAAACGTGGGACAGAAATCTGGTACCTAGCCTGTGGTCTAAAATGCCTTCCACGCAAAAACAGCGGACATACTTACTACCCGTTCCTGTCGCCATCTTGGCCCTGAAGTCTCCAACCCCCTCAGGGAAGACGGTCTGACACCGCCGATGCCCGGGAACTCTGGGAAATAGAGTCCGGGAGTCTGTCGCGATGCCTCCTGGGAAACGTAGTCCCATCCCCAGGATGAACAGGCCCTAACCCAGGCTTCTTTAGTGCTCCTGGGAAGGAATGTGCTAAAGAGAATGGCGCTGGAGCCTCAGAATATCCTTTAGGTATCTTAGAAAGAAGCTCCGAGGGTGCAAAGAAAAGTCTTAAGCGCGAAGAACTGTAGGCGGCCCAAGTCCAAACGCCGTCAGTTGGTAACCCGGACCCACATTAGAAAGCAGAGGTCAAGCCAGAGCAAACCGTCTACCAGGCCCATCCGCCCCCTTTCCTTGCGCTGATTGGCAGCTGCAGGCTTCGCTGTCTGATTGGCCGAACGAACGCAGCGCGTAATTTAAAACATTGTATCAGTAACAAAGGTGCACCTCGTGGGTGGAGTTGTGCTCTCAGACGGCGAAAGTCCAGGTTCGGCAGCAGGGTGTGTGAGCCGGTACCAGAGGAGGAGCGAGTGTCGCGTCTTCGGTGAGTTTGCGGCTGTGCCAGAGCCCAGCTGCGGTACCAATTCTTGCCCTCGAGGGTTAGGCTTTTAGAAACCGAAGCTGCCGCCACTCTCCTCCCCCGCCCCCCTTTTTTTTAACACCTCTGTCCTCCCTTTGGGCCTAGAGTGAGGTTGGAGAAGGAGCCTAAGGCAAATATACCTCCTCCTCGACACCGGTGAGCGAAGCACCCTAGTTAGAGTATGGCCTTCTGCTTTTGGAAAAGCGAGGTATCTTCATTCCTTTTGGCGGTCGGAAATGCCTAAGACAGGATTACGCGATTCACTCCTTCGCTTATCCCCTATCCCTCTACTGGCATTTGAAGGAATAAGGGAGTAGGAATTCAGGCGTCGAGAGGAAGGTGTCCTGGGGCAAGGAAATTGTTTCTTAGAATTTGCAGCCCTTTCTGTCCCTTAAGGTTCCCCTCTCGACCCACTCTTGTCTCTTTGTAGACCTAAGCTGCCCCTGCTGTCATGTCGCAAGGGATCCTTTCTCCGCCAGCCGGCTTGCTGTCAGATGAGGAGGTTGTAGTCTCCCCCATGTTTGAGTCCACAGCTGCAGATTTAGGGTCTGTGGTACGAAAGGACCTGATATCAGACTGCTCTGTCATCTCCACCTCCCTGGAGGATAAGCAGCAGGTAAAGGAGTTGGACAGTGGCTTGTCAGCAGAAAGTGATAGCATCAGTCTACCAGTTGTTGTTAATAGAATTAGTATGAAGTCAAAGACAGCAATCCCAAGGGTCTGAGAAATCAATTCAAAATTAGGAGCAGGACAAGTAAAAAATGTAAATTTGTGTGTCCATAAGAACTATTATTTGCATTCCATTAATGAAAGATACTCACGTGCATACTCAGTCCTATGAGGGAAGGCTAATAGTTCTCTTCTTCACCATGAGGCCTAGATGTGTTAAATAATTTGCCCAATACCATATTGCCATTTAGTATGGGTTTTTTTTTAAGATTTTATTTACTTATTTGACAGAGATCACACAAGTAGGCAGAGAGGCAGGCAGAGAGGGGAGGGGAGAAGCAGGCTCCCTGCCGAGCAGAGAGCCAGATGTGGGACTCGATCCCAGGATGCTGGGATCATGACCCGAGCCGAAGGCAGCGGCTTAACCCACTGAGCCACCTAGGCGTCCCCCATTTAGTATGTTTTTAATATCTACTGTAACTTCCATTTATGGAGTGTTTATGCCAAACTGGGGTTCTCAAGTGCAGCATTATTAACATTTGGGGCCAGATAATTGTTTTATGGGGCTATCTTGTACCTTAAGATGTCTAGCAGCATACCTGGCCTCTACCCACTAGATGTCACTAGCTCCTTCCCACTGTGACAACCAAGAAACTTCCCCTGACGTAGCTAAATGTCGCTTGGCAGGGAAATGGTGCTGGTTGAGCACAACTCTACTAGGATGTCTCCTCTTTTATAGAGAAAATTTCATGAGAGCAGGAGCCTTGGTAATATCCCTGACTGTGGACTGCCAGAGCATTAGAGTTCCTAGACCATAGTAGGTAGATCTCTAAACATCTGTTGAATGAATTAAGTGGGTTCTATTATTAACCCAGTTCTACAGATATGGAAACTGAGGCGGGAATCTAAAGAACTTGTTCGAGATGTCATACTTCTAAATGATGGAATTGGAACTCAAATTTAGGTTCGTCTGCCTCCAAGGTGCTTAACTACTATGTTTTGCTGTAATACCACAGTCTGATTTGCCTACCAGTTAACCAGTTCTAATTCAGAAAGTCAGTGTGGCAGGCCATGTTTCCAGGATAGTGAAGACAGTGAAGGGTGATAAAACAGTGAAAAAACCCATGTGGGTTGGAATGATTATGGAGCTATAGAGTAGCCCTCTGTACAGACATTTGAGGTGAAATGGAGGTAGTGTTAGCAGATTCTCTGGAAATAAGCTCTGTTTGCCCATCTGCTTGAAAGTAACTGCTGATTCCGCCTTGGAATTCTGCCACAGGTTCCATCTGAGGATAGTACAGAGAAGGTGAAAGTATACCTGAGAGTTAGGCCCTTGTTACCTTCAGAGTTGGAACGACAGGAAGATCAGGTGAGTGTCTGAGGAGGGAGGATTTAAGATAGAATGATGCAATACAATAAAGGTTTCTGGGATTGTTTCCTTCTGTGATTTTTTTTTACCCCTTTTCAGGATTGTGTCCGTATTGAGAATGTGGAGACCCTTGTTCTACAGGCACCCAAGGACTCCTTTGCCCAGAAGAGTAATGAGAGGGGAATTGGACAAGCTGCCCATAGATTCACCTTTTCCCAGGTATGGAGCTACTACTTTATGAACAAGAACCAACGTATTAGGGGCAACTTTATTCTCTCTTTAGAGGGGAAGCTTTTCACTTGACTGTGAGTTCCATTACATGTCTATAATTTTGGGGACTCATGTGCGAGTCAGTGCATCACATACTTTATGTGCATTAATTCCCAACATCTCCCATTATTATCATTCTTGTCCCTATTTTCCTGATAAAGATATTATGACTCAGTGAAGGCTTTGCTGCTGAATCCATGTAGCTAGTCAGTGTAGTGTTAGGCCTTGCATCTAGAATTATCCATCTCCAAAGCCCACACCTGTGACTACTGTGTTGCTCTAAGGCCCACACAATGGCTTTGGAGACTATTGAAGATCAGAGGCAAAGATCAGGGTATGATCCCTCCACTCCTGATAGTACCTGGAAATATTTGTTGGTTTGGATGAAAGAGGCACTGGCAGAGAGCGGTTTAGTTTGTTTTTTTTTTTATTTTTAAAGATTTTATTTATTTATTTGAGAAAGAGAGAGACAGAGTGAGACAGCATGAGAGGGGAGGTCAGAGGGAGAAGCAGACTTCCCATGGAGCTGGGAGCCTGATGTGGGACTCGATCCCAGGACTCCGGGATCGTGACCCGAGCCGAAGGCAGTTGCTTAACCAACTGAGCCACCCAGGCGCCTGAGAGTGGTTTAGTTTTCAGTGTCTGGACAGCAGCTGGCAGCACTGCCAGAAGAGGTTGCTTGAGTAGTCTCCAGAGCCAATTACCCAGGAAAGGACATATCTGCTGGCTCTGTACAGGAGGCAAGTGGGAGATGAGGGATGGGCCTCTGAGAAATTGGGTCTGTCTCTAGATCTTTGGGCCAGAAGTGGGACAGGCATCCTTCTTCAACCTGACCGTGAAGGAGATCGTAAAGGATGTACTCAAAGGGCAGAACTGGCTCATTTATACATACGGAGTCACCAACTCAGGGAAAACCCACACAATTCAAGGTGAGTGAGTAGTAGGCCTCACAGAATTGCTGATTGGCCTGTAATGGTACTTTTTGTTTTGTTTTAAGATTTTTTAATTTATTCGTTTGAGAGAGAAAGATAGGGAGAGTGCATGAGCAAGGGGGAGGAGAAGAGGGAGAAGCAGACCAAAATCCTCGCTGAGCAGGGAGCTCGACACAGGACTTGATCCCAGGACGCTGTGGGATGGTGACCTGAGCTGAAGGTCAGAGGGCAAACACTTAACCAACTGAGCAATCCAGATGCCCCTGTAATGATGTGTTCTTTGCCTTTTGATGCTTTTAATTTGGGAATAACACTCAGCTATCCATCTTTCACCGTGTTTCCAGGTACCATCAAAGATGGAGGGATCCTACCCCGGTCATTGGCTCTGATCTTCAATAGCCTCCAAGGTCAACTTCATCCAACACCTGATCTGAAGCCTGTATTCTTCAATGAGGTAATCTGGCTAGACAGCAAGCAGATCCGACAGGAGGAAATGAAGAAACTGGCCCTGCTAAGTGGAGGCCTCCAAGAGGTGAAGTGCTAGGTTAACAGAGATGGGGATAAGAGGACAAATCTGTGGAAAGTTGTGTGCTTATTTTCTTCCTGGGCCCCTCTAGGAGGAGCTGTCCACCTCCTTGAAAAGGAGTGTCTACATTGAAGGTCGGATGGGTACCAGCACCAGCTTTGACAGCGGCATCGCTGGTCTCTCCTCCAGTCACATGATCAGCAGTAGCCAGCTGGACGGTATGTACTATGACTGGGCTTTGTACCAAGTAACAGTAGAAACCACTCCCTTGCTCCCAGCAGCTGCCAAATGTATAGACCAAAGGTTTCAACCTAAGCTGCTCCTTCTAAGGCCCCCGCAGGCCGAAGGGGAGATGGACTGCTCTAGAGTTGATGCCGTGTACATGGGCTTCTTCCCCAGAAACGAGTCACCGATGGGCACAGCCAGACACTGCCCCTGTGAGTGTCCCTGCTGATATTCGCTTCTCCATCTGGATCTCCTTCTTTGAGATCTATAATGAACTGCTTTATGACCTGTTAGAACCATCTAGCCAGCAGCGTAAGAGGCAGACTCTGCGGCTATGTGAAGACCAGAATGGCAATCCATATGTGAAAGGTATGGGAAGTTGGGGAGGCTGCCAACAACCCTGAAACGGGACTTGGGAGAAACCTGGACAAGTTAGGTGCTCCCATCTTTTGTGCACCTTTCTCTTTGCCTCAGATCTCAACTGGATTCATGTTCAGGATGCTGAGGAAGCCTGGAAACTGCTCAAAGTGGGTCGTAAAAACCAGAGCTTTGCCAGCACCCATCTGAACCAGAACTCTAGCCGCAGGTGATGGGCTGTGGGAGTCAACTTTTCATAAGTTCTAGGAAACAATAGTCCTCCACCTAGTCATGGAAGATACACAGTGACTTTTCATTTTTTTCTTGATTTCCAGTCACAGCATCTTCTCAATACGGATCCTGCACCTTCAGGGGGAAGGGGATATCATCCCCAAGATCAGCGAGTAAGTTTTTCCATTTAGAAATGTAGGCTGATGGGGCACCTGGGTTGTTAAGTGGATTAAAGCCCCTGCCTTCGGCTCAGTTCATGATCCCAGGGCCAGGGATTGAGCCCCGCATCGGGCTCTCTGCTCAGCGGGGAGCCTGCCCCCCCCACCCCCCGCCTGCCTCTCTGCCTACTTGTGATCTCTGTCAAATAAATAAATAAAATCTTAAAAAAAAAAAAAAGTTTAGAAATGTGGGCTGCTTGGTCATAAATGGTACAGAGGCAGGGGTTAAGAGTAGTCCTCAGAGATATTACTTTTATTAGAGTCTTGCTCTGCTTCCTTGGGTACAGAGATCCTTGGTGGGTCCTCCCCTCCCCAGAACTATATGAAGGGCTAGAAAGCTCATAATATGTGGGGTCCTTATGTCAGATCCTGTCCACCATTCAAGGTTGTCACTCTGTGATCTGGCTGGCTCAGAGCGCTGCAAAGATCAGAAAAGTGGTGAGCGGCTGAAGGAAGCAGGAAACATTAATACTTCTCTGCACACCTTGGGCCGTTGTATTGCTGCCCTGCGCCAAAACCAGCAGAATCGGTGAGCTTCTGACTGTAAACTGTGGGCTGGGATGGTCTGGAGCACTGCAGCTTGCTAAGAGACCTCCTGGTCATTACTGGAGATGGTGCTGGGATACTCCAAGGGCTGGAATTCTTCTCACAGCTCTGTTCTCTGATCCTTTGCTAGGTCAAAACAGAATCTGGTTCCCTTCCGTGACAGCAAGTTGACTCGAGTATTCCAAGGCTTCTTCACAGGTCGAGGCCGCTCCTGCATGATTGTCAATGTGAATCCCTCTGCATCTACCTATGATGAGACCCTTCATGTGGCCAAGTTCTCAGCCATTGCCAGCCAGGTAAGAAGCTGTAGGTGCAATGGTTGTGCTCACTTTGGGCTGGTACCTTTATTTAAGGAATCTACTACGGACTAGTTATGAATTCACTTGATTTCCCACCCGCTCCATCCCTAGCTCGTGCATGCTCCACCTGTGCAACTGGGATTCCCATCGGTACAGTCATTCATCAAGGAACAGAGTCTCCAGGCATCTCCCAGCTTAGAGATGGGCGCTAAGACAGATCCAGGCCTTGATGATGACATTGAAAATGACGCTGACATCTCCGTGTATGGCAAGGAGGTGAGAATGCAAGAAAGCTCTGGGGCAGCAGCTTAATGGCTACATATTTTCCACGCTGCCTTCTAGGTGGGCCTTTACCTTTGTGGGGCATGGACTTGTGAACTGTGTGTCCCTCCAGGAGCTCCTACAGGTGGTGGAAGCCATGAAAGCACTGCTTTGTAAAGAACGGCAGGAAAAGTTGCAGCTGGAGATGCAGCTCCGTGATGAAATTTGCAATGAGATGGTGGAACAGATGCAACAACGGGAACAGTGGTGCAGGTATCAGCTGAGTGACCACTCTTGGTCTGTCAATTATAACAGAGAGAGGGTAGGGAATAGGGACTAGGATAGAATTGTGCCTTAAGCTCTGTTCTCCAAACTTACTCCTCAGAATCTTCGCTCCCTTACATTTTCTTCTCCTTTTAAAAAGAAAAACTTACTATTGGGGTGCGTGGGTGACTCAGTTGGTTAAGCTTGACTCTTGATTTTTGGCTCAGATCATGATCTCAGGGCCATGAGATGGAGCCCCCCCCCATCGGGCTCTGCACTGGGTGTGCACCCTGCTTTAGGCACTCTCTTTCCCTCTCCTGCTGCCCCTCCCCCGACCCGCTTTTTTTTTTTTTTTTTTAAGATTGTATTTATTTATTTTTTGACAAGGAGATCACGTAGGCAGAGAGGCAGCCGGGGGGGGGGGGGGAAGCAGGCTCCCCACTGAGCAGAGTCCGATGTGGGGCTCGATCCCAGGACCCTGAGATCATGACCTGAGCCAAAGGCAGAGGCTTTAACCCACTGAGCCACCCAGGTGCCCCTGTACCCCCCATCTTCTTTATACATTTTTCTCCTCTGACAGTGAACATTTGGACACCCAGAAGGAACTATTAGAGGAAATGTATGAAGAGAAACTAAAGATCCTCAAGGAGTCACTTACAAGTTTCTACCAAGAAGAGCTTCAGGTGAGTTGCCCTGAAGCAGCCTCAACTGGCCATTGATTCCCATCACTAGCTTGTCTGATATAAATAGATTTTATAAACTCTGGTAGGGGAGGAATGTATAACTCAGTTTTTTCCTAGTCTTCTTGTAATGTATAGGTGTCAGTCTATGAATTAAGGGTTGGTTGACCTTGAAATGGTTTAAGTGTTAACAGGCTTTTTTTTTTTAATTTTAAGATTTTATTTATTTATTTGAGAGAGAGAGCAAGTATGAGCAAGGTGGGAGGGGCAGAGGGAGGAGAAGCTGACTCCCTGCTGAGTGGAGCCAGGACCCAGAAGATCACTACCTGAGCCAAAGTCAGACCAAAGTCAGATATTTATTTACTTATATTTTTTATCTTTTTTAGATTTTATTTATTTATTTGTTAGAGAGAGAGAGAGCGAGCACAGGCAGACAGAGTGGCAGGCAGAGGCAGAGGGAGAAGCAGGCTCCCTGCCGAGCAAGGAGCCTGATGTGGGTGGGACTCGATCCCAGGACGCTGGGACCATGACCTGAGCCTAAGGCAGCCGCTTAACCAACTGAGCCACCCAGGTGTCCCCAAAATCAGATATTTAGTTGGCTAAGCCACCCAGGTACCCTGTTAACAGGCTTTTCAAGCATAACTGTCAGGGAAGGTTTTGTTCCCCGTTCAGTCATCTATTCCTGTAGGATTTGCCTGACTCTAGATAGAACTGTGCTCTCTGCTTCCCTCTTAGGACCGGGATGAGAAAATTGAAGAGCTAGAAGCTCTTTTGCAGGAAGCCAGACAGCAGCCAATAGCTCAACAGTCAGGGTCTGAACTTTCCCTTCGGCGGTCACAAAGGTTGGCAGCTTCTGCCTCCAATCAGCAGCTCCAAGAGGTTAAAGCTAAACTGGAACGGTGCAGAGCAGAGCTAAACTCCACCACTGAAGGTAAGGAAGGAGAAAGGGCACAAAGCATAGGAGTGGTTCAGAGAAGAACTGTTCTTGAAACTTGGGCCTTCAGATTCCCAACTCCAAGATAATTTTCTCAACTCTGAGCTACATCCCCTGACCTTTCACTCTAGGATGCACATCACCTCACTTTTTATATTTGCTGCAAATATAAAAGCTACTGTTAATTCAGTTAAGGGGTAAGTCTAAGGCTAGAAAGCCTACAAATTGAAGTTTTCTTATTTCCTTCCCTCAGAACTACAGAAGTATCAGAAAATGTTAGAACCACCACCCTCAGCCAAGCCCTTTACCATTGATGTGGACAAGAAATTAGAGGAGGGCCAAAAGGTAATTTACACCTTTCTCTGTTACCAACAACCTTACCTAAGGCAGCTTCCAGCCCTCTATCCATGGTTTATATGAGGACCAGGGTTTTTGTTTTTTGTGCACAGTCCTGCAGACTGGTTACTTCATTTAGCTGACTAGCCTTTCTAATTTTACTTCTCTTCAAATGGCTATTCAATTCCTTCAGCTCATTATCTTGGTTGATCTTGGCCACAATGTGGTTCCTACTCTTATTCTTTTCAGAATATAAGGCTGCTGCGGACAGAGCTTCAGAAACTTGGTGAATCTCTCCAGTCAGCAGAAAGAGCCTGTTGCCACAGCACTGGGGCAGGAAAACTTCGTCAAGCCTTGACCACTTGTGATGACATCTTAATCAAACAGGTCAGGGCACCTTATATATCTCCTTCTCTCCCACCAGCCCACTCTAGAACATATGTGAGAAAGAAGAATGAGAAGCAGAAGAGAAAGACATAGGTTTGGGGGCTAGTCTTAAAGGAATAAAATTATTTAAGTACAAGGTTACTAATAACCTATGGAAGTAGATCATATTTCATCCAAAATGTATAGATTTTAAGGGGCATCTGGCTGGCTCAGTCAGTAAACTTTTATTTTGGGGTCATGAGTTCAAGCCCCACATTGGGCATGGAGCCTACTTAAAAAAATAAAACTCTGTATTTAAAAAACCAAAAAAGCCAAAATGCATAGATTTTAAGAAAGTGTTATTTTATATACCACTAAGACAAAACACTAATAATTAAGCTTTGACAACTGTCATCAGTAAATGCACCCTAATTTCAGAGTGCAAAAAAAAACTTAGACTAAGCACAGCTTTTTGTTTGTTTGTTTGTTTATTTTTGGTAATCTGTGCACCCAGCATGGGGATCAAACTCATGACTTGAGACCAAGAGTCATATGCTCTACTGACTGAGCCAGCCAGGTGCCCCTAAACACAGCTCTTGATACATAGGCACTAGGGCTCTTGGAGGTTAAATAAACTTATTCAAGCTCATGCCACATATTAGAAAATGTCCTTCTATTCAGTGCTATTTGTTTGGGTTTTAAAGAAAACACTCCCTAGTCAATGATAAGCTCTTATTTTAAAGAATTAATCTTTGTAAAAACAGTTGTTAGTAACCAGGTAGTGGATGGCACGTGTTACCTTGCCCTTTAGTTTCTCTAATACACCAGACCAAAATGTTTTATTTAATTTTATTCATCTTCCTTAGGATCAGACCCTGGCTGAGCTCCAGAATAACATGATGCTAGTAAAACTGGACCTTCGGAAGAAGGCAGCATGCATTGCAGAGCAGTATCATACTGTACTAAAACTCCAAGGCCAGGCTTCTACCAAAAAGCGCCTTGGTGCCAACCAGGAAAACCAGCAACCAAACCAACAGCCCCCAGGGAAGAAACCGTTTCTTCGAAATTTACTTCCCAGAACACCCACCTGCCAAAGCTCAACAGACTGTAGCCCTTATGCCCGGATCCTACGCTCACGGCGCTCCCCTTTACTCAAATCTGGGCCTTTTGGCAAAAAATACTAAGGCTGTGTGGAAGGAGAGAGCAGTCATTGCCCTGAGGCAGGTCACTGCTTGAGAAACAGGTCTCTTAAAAAGCTTTACCAATACCTGGAACTGTATCCAGAATGCAATATACATACACTAGTTATTTTCCTCCCTTTTGTAATATAATCACATATGTAATCTCTTGCTTTTTTACTTATATGGTTTCTATGCACACACAAAGTTATATTAAACATACTGTTCACATTTTTTGTGGGTTTCTTTCACATTTTTTTGTTTGAATTCCAAATTTAACAAATTCATTAAAATGGGACTTATAAAACAGGGAAAAAATTTAAAATTAAACGTCATTTGGGCCCCTTGGAACCTTGAGCAGAAATGGCAGGAGAAATGTAACTAGTGTACAGCTAAGCTAAGAAAAGCCTTGTAAGAAATGAATTCAAGGGATATTAGATACTCTAATGTCCTTAATATAAAGTTATATTAAATGTATTTATGTATATACATATATAAAATATAAAATATAGATACCTTAATATAAAAGGAAGTGTCATTCCTGAAGAGGTGACTGGCTAACAAACTTGTTCTGGAAACAACAAGGAAGGCTGAGCCCTGAGCTCAGAATAATCCAAGGCATAAATACAGTTCAAATTTATTACAGAGGGCATTATAGTCCCAGCATATTACCTCCTACTGAATACACATGCACAGACCTGAAACCCTCCAAGAATACAGCAAGAATGATTCTCTTTACCTTATCTAAACAAGTGAAGTTGAAAAGAACCATTTTGTTGGAGATAATAGAGGGGGGAGAAAAATAACATCAAAAATATTTATTACAATAGACCAACTTGAAGTGAGTTTATTCTTGTCTACATAGTCACAAAACATAACACTCCTGAATGTCCATAAAATTATCTATTAATCCTGCCTCCTTGATTTGCTTTAGTGAGAGTATAGCTAACACCATAGGATCTTTTGCCATCAATAGTTTCCTAAAAAGTAAGATTCTTTTTGTCTCTTCTTTGATTCAACTTTAGTAAGTTCCTTTCTATTTGAAAGCTTCTAGGAAGAGTCTTTAAAATGTTTTAGAAGACTGTCCCCACAAAGCAAGAACAAATGTACAGCTTCACTCTGTTCAAATCTTACCTCTGACAGCACAGTCACGTTCCCTAAATCCAAGAATGATGAGGTCATGTCTATCCAGTGCCCTGACCTCCCTAGGGTACACATTGCCCCTACTGCCTGCAGAGGGTAGAATGGCACACTTTTCTCTTTCCATGCCTCTCTAAGGAATCTCTCACTCCCAGCAGCATTGAAACTTTGTTCCTGTAAGACTTGCCTGTGCTAAAGTGCTGTTAAAGGGATGTTTTCTAGGGGGGAAGAGGTCTGGGAAGAAGGCCAAGATCTGAAGCCACTCTCTGAACAGAAGGGAAATAGAAGTGCTTCTACTGGCAAAAGACAATTTCTGTTGCCAGGATTCTTCTGTTAGTCTACACCAAAGGTGATTCTATAAACTGTCCCCAAGGAGCTATTTCCATCTGTATAAACAAAAAACCAAGATCCTTGGAAGAACAGACGTGGCCATTCCTCACATGGAGGTAAGGCTTAATATGGGTCTAGTGATGTGCTGGCTTGAAAGTAGCCAACTATGGTGTGACTGAAGACAGGTTGAGTGGAGAAACTCTGCGTGTGGGAGTGTTGTTAGCAGACAGAGAGGCAGGGAGGAAAAAGGGAGCAGGCATCTCAGTAGAAGGAGTCTCGCCTTGGTTCCGAAGTTGTAGGATTTGCCGGAGCAAGGCCTTCCCTTCTTCCCGGGTCTGAAACAAAGTCAGGCAACTATTTCAAAATATGTCCAAAGCTATTCTCAAAAACAAGCTCTAAAATGCTGATATTGAAGTTTCACGGATCAAGGTAGCCTTTCTACTTCTCACCCATCTTCCACCTTCAGGTCACAGTAAAGATCCTAAGTCTGAGCCTAAAATCCAAACCCCTTAGTAAAGAACTGCTACTCACATCATTGAATGCACAACACTTTTGGGCACAAGTTGAAGCTTCATCCCACAGCTTGCACTTAAAATAGTACTGGGCCAAATAGCGGAAAGCAGTGCTCTCCTCCAGGTGCTCCACTATTTCCTAGACAGGGAAAGCAGGAGTGACTGAGGTGGTCAGGATGAGATCAGCAACCCAATTCTTATTCTCATGACACATACCCCACAGGAATAGATATCTTGGATATATTTGATGTAACACTGGGCAGCTTGTTCTGACTCAGTCAACTGTTCATGAAGCCTACAAAATAAATTGGTCTGTAAGTACAAACTGGATCTCAAAGCAAGCAAGCTAGTGATAAAAGTAAAAGCACACGATGTACCATACCAGAGAAGCCAACAGAAATAACAACAGCATTTCACTCCTTTCACTCACTTTGCCAGTTTCACCAGAGCCATTTTCTCCACATCTCCCACGGCATAAGCTCTCCAATAACACTGTCAAAAAAATAAACTGGTCACTTTGACCAATGTCCCATGTGCCATGGCCTACCACATAAAGGCCCAAGTCTTATAAGCCATCCAGAAGTGTGGACTCGCAGAATGCAAAGCATTTTTACTAGACGGATAGGCCCACTGATAATGTCAGTTCTGCTTTGCTTTTTAGCCTATGAGTCCATAAATACTTAAGACTTTCATATGTAGATAGATCAGAATGAAGGACAATTAGAGCAGAGAGCACAACCGTTCATCCAAACTGCTAATTTCCACTCCAATTCTTCAGGACCCAATTGCAGGTACCTTTTTGGCTTCCACTAGTTGATTGAGTTTCTCATAACATTCTCCTAAAGCAACCAGCATACGAGAATCATTGGGCCTAAGAAAAAACAACAGGCAGTCTGAGCAAAGGCTTTAAAAAAAATCTAAAGTCCTTCCTTAAGGAAACACCATCACAGACCACTATTTTCAAATCTATAGAGTGACTGATCTTTAATCCAATATTTCATATAATTGTATTATTTTGTGTTCACAATTAAACTATTAACCCATTAGAATACACTACATAAAAATGACCAAAAAGCATATGGCATGTTTAAACCCAGGTCTCCTATGAGTCATTCACTGTGATTCTTCAATAGCTATCAAAAGTTAAAGGAAAGTCTGAGCTCTTCTCATAACAAACACATCATTCACCAGACTTACCGAAGTTGATGGGCCCGTCTATAATAATAAAGGCAATAAAATGGCATCTTAAGGATTTCATAGGTCTGTCCAAGCCCATACCAAGCTCTGTAGTCCCGTTTATTGACCTCAATGGCATGTCTATAAAATGCAAGAGAGACTGGTTAGAGGGCAGAATTAAGGTTTAGTGACTTACAGGCTCAAGAGAGGCTCCTAACATCACAGTAATCCCCTCCACCTCCCCCTTCAACTAGAAACTCACCTATAAGCCTGAATAGCAGCAGATGTGTTCTTCATTTCCATGTACTCATGTCCCATCAGTGTCCAGGCCCCAAGATATCGAGGATTCAATTTCAGGGCTCTCTGGAAATATAAGGCTGCTTTCTCATGCTGAGAACGCAAACTATAATAATTGCCTGATTGAAAAATAAAAATATATATATATGAATAACTAGACAGGTAAGAATATAAGTTCACTAAAAAAATAGCATTCCACAGAGCAGACATGAAACTATAACCCATTCCCCCAAAGTGTTTGCAGAAAGCCAATTTATACAAAGGGAACATCATCATTACCTTGGGAAATATACTGCATCTATCACACATTCTGGTTTAAAAAAAAAAAAATTCCCTAACACTTAAAAGTTTTTCTTCAGTTTATTTCATCTGAATATAGCACTTATCCATATTTTTTTCTCTTTTTTCCTCCATTTTAAATTTTTATTTATTTTTAATTATTTTTTTAAAAGATTTTATTTATTTATTTGACAGACAGAGATCACAAGTAGGCAGAGAGGCAGGCGAGGGGGACGGGCAGTGGAAGCAGGTTCCCTGCTCAGCAGAGAGCCCAATGTGGGGCTCAATCCCAGGACCCTGAGACCATGATCTTGGCTGAAGGCAGAGGCTTAAACCACTGAGCCACCCAGGCGCCCCTTCCTCCACTTTTTTTTTTTTTAAAGATTTTATTTATTTATTTGTCAGAGAGAGAGGGAGAGAGAGCGAACGAGCACAGGCAGACAGAGTGGCAGGCAGAGGCAGAGGGAGAAGCAGGCTCCCTGCCGAGCAAGGAGCCTGATGTGGGACTCGATCCCAGGACGCTGGGATCATGACCTGAGCCGAAGGCAGCCGCTTAACCAACTGAGCCACCCAGGCGTCCCCTTCCTCCACTTTTTAAATTTAAAATTCAATTAACCAACATATACATCATTAGTTTTTGATGTAATGTTCAATGATTCTTTTTTTTTTTTTTTAAGATTTTATTTATTTATTTGACACAAACAGAGAGATCACTAGTAGGCAGGCTGGGGGGCAGGAGAAGCAGGCTCCCTGCTGAGCAGAGAACCTGATATGGGGCTCAACCCCAGGACCCTGAGATCATGATCTGAGCCAAAGGCAGAGGCTTAACCCACTGACCCACTCAGGCGCCCCATGTTCAATGATTCTTTGGTTAGGTATAACACCTAGTGATCATCACATCACATGCCCTCCTTAATTATCCACATTTTCTTAACAAAGGGTAGAAAGGGACACCTGGGTGGTTCAGTCGGTTAAATTAAGTGTCTGCCTTCCACTCAGGTCATGATCCCAGAGTCATGGGATCCTGTCTTGCATCAGGCTCCTTGCCCAGTGGGAAGCCTGCTTCTCCCTCTGCTTGCCACTCGCCCTGCTTGTGTGCTCTCTCTCTCTGACAAATAAATAAAATCTTTAAACAAAAACAACAATGAAAAAAGGTAGGAAATGTCTGTAGTATGCTTTAGCTTTGTAGTTTTCCAACTATATTCCTAGGTTTCTAAAGAGGACCTCAAAGGATAAAAAGGCAGAGCTCTGACCTCCTCTCTTCCAAAAGAATCAAAGCAGGTCTATTGGCATTGGTCCTAAAGAGAACAAGTCAAAGCTTTTGGGATTTTTTGAGAGATTTTATTTGCAGAAAGGGTATAGAAGTCATCTGTCTTATGTCAACCAGTAAATGGATAAACAAAATGTGTATCTCTAAACAATGGAATACTAGTCAACATTAAAAAAGGAAAGAACTGGGGCACCTGGGTGGCTCAGTGGGTTAAGCCTCTGCCTTCGGCTCAGGTCCTGGTCTCAGGGTCCTGGGATGGAGCCCCGCATTAGGCTCTCTGCTGAGCGGGGAGCCTGTTTCTCTCTCTCCGCCTATTTCTCTCTCTGCCTACTTGTGATCTCTCTCTCTGTCAAATAAATAAATAAAATCTTTAAAAAGGAAAGAACTACTGATACGTGCTACAACATGGGTAACTTTGGAAACAGCTAAGTAAAAGAAGCCACACAACAAGACTAAATATTCCAAGATTACATTTACATGAAAATTTCAAGAAAAGGCAAAATATAGAGTGAGAAGGCAAATCTGTGACTGCTGAGGACTGCAAGGGGGACTGACTGCAAACACATTCAAGGGAACTTCCAAGGGTGTCAGAATATTCTAAACTGGATTTATGGCTATGGTTACACACTGTACAAATTTACAAAAAGTCACTGAATTATAACCTTAAAGTTGGTAAATTTTATGGTATTAAATTATACCTCAATGAGGCTGTTTTTTTTTCAATAAAGCTATTTTTAGAAAAGAATAATTAAAAGGTACAAATTTCCAGTTATAAAGTAAATAAGTCACAGACTACAAAGTACAGCATAGGGCATACAGTCAATAATACTGTAATAACTTGGTATGATGATGCTCATCATAGTGAGTGTTCAGTAATATACAGAATTGTCAAATCTCTGTTGTACACCTGAAACTAATATAACTTTATACTTAACAATAAATTTAAAACCCCACAAGTCCTGTTTTTAATGTAGCTATGAAGCAAAAAATGTTCCTAACAGTAAAAATAAAAAAATAACCTAAATAGTCATTAGCTAGGGAGTAGGACAAAGGAAGGAATGAAAGCTGTATGTATCAACATAGTACATTTCTAGGCCATACTGATTTCCCACCCAGAAAAAGGGATATAGCCCTATATAAGCCCTAGGGACTAAAGGAGTGAGGATGACAGAGACATTAAATAAGTCAGAACAAGCCAAGTTTTGAGTAACGACCAAGTAAATGAGACTTGGTTTTTTTGTTTTGTTTTGTTTTGTTTTATCTCATTTGGAAGAGCCAAAGTATAATGAAGGTTACAACATGCTGGGCAACCTACATTGTTATAAGTGCTTTCTAGGCATTAATTTATCTAATCCTCATGACAATTACCTGAGAGAAGGAGCATAGACAGGTTAGGCCTAAAGTCACTCAGCTAGTTAGTAGTAGAACCAAGATTTAAACTGAGTAGCCTGATTCCAGAGTCCAAACTTAACTACACCATTCTATAGTATATGCTGTTATATATATTTAAGTGCTGCCTCTCAGAGATTGGGACTCCAGAAAAGACACAGAGGGAAACAATCAATTGGTATCATGACATAAGAGTAGAAGCAAGGCCTAAACAAACAGGAGATCCCTGCCACCACTCTATTCATGAGAGTTCATTCTCTTTTGGGTCCTCAGTTTCTTTTCTTCTCTCCATTCTTCTTTCTCCTTTTCAATTCCTCTTAACTGGCTACAATGTGAAAGCTGAAATATATTTTTTAGCCATGAACTAATAATCCTTATTTTTTATTTTTAAGGTAGGTGGGCTGAATTCAACAAATATTTATCTACCATGTCAGGCACTGTGCTGATCATTTACAGATATGCTGAGAAAAAACCAGTTCATTAAGGAGTTCACCTCAAGGGGCATGTAGGTGGGCTCAGCTAGCTAAACATCTGCCCTCACCTGGGGTCATAATCCCTGGGGCCTGGGATTGAGGCCCCCCCAACTCAGGCTCCCTGCTCAGTGGGGATTCCACTTCTCCCTCCCTCCTCCTAAGCCCCCCACCCCCTGCCTAGTGCTTTCTCTTATTAACTCTCTCTCTCAAATAAAATCTTTAAAAAAAAATTTCACCTCAAATGATTATTAAAAAAACAAAAAACTCCCAAATCATAACTCTTCAGATATATGTCTCCTTTTATTTTAATTGGCTCTAGGTCAAGAGGTGAAAAAAAGGATTGTTCCTTACCTCCCCGACCTCTGTTTTCTTTCTTCACGTACAGGGCACTGTTGCCCATCTGGTTACCCAGTTGCCAAATACTGTTTCTTCTACTTCCTAAATATCTTCTAAGTCTAATAGCCTCTCTCCATCCTTCCTGCCAATACCTCAGTGTAGGCTCTCATCATTATCCCTAGACTAGATTATTGCAAAAATCTCCTAGCTGGTCTCCCTGCTTTTAGTCTTGCCCTTTTTCTAATCCTTCCAGCACACTGACTACAGTCATCATTTGAAAATGAAAATCTGAGAACTTTCATCACTTTCTGATTAAAAATTCTGCAGAAGACTCCTACCACTTTCAAAATAAAATCCAATGTTCAGGAAGGCAAAGACTCATCAAGATCTGGCCCCTTTTTGAACATTTCCACCTCCCACACCATGCTTCCAGACGCGGAGCTCCTTCATGCACAATGCCCGTTTCATACTTCAGTGCCTCTGAGGCGCAATGCCCTTCCCAAGTCAATCCTTTTCCTCCCTTACTTAACTCTTTTACTTCTGCCCAGGCTTCAAGCACCATCTTCTCAAGAAGACTTCCCCAATCATAGGCTAGATTAGGTATCTTTTGTATGAACTCTCTCAGTATCTTCAGTTTACCTCAATCCTAACACTCAACCCATTGCATTATAGTTATTTTCTTATTAGTATTCCTCAATAGGCAATGAGGGTAGGTACTACAATACAAAGTACAGTGCCTGGCATGCAGAAGATGCTCAAAAGATGTTTTCTGAATAAAAGAGAGTTCTACCCTCATAACAGACTTTATCTTTTCTTCACAATGCTGACACTGAAAAGATCATTTATTCCCACTCTCACGTTCCAATAGTTCCTGTTACATTTTTATTTTTAAGATTTTCTTTATTTGGGCGCCTGAGTGGCTCAGTCGTTAAGCGTCTGCCTTCAGCTCAGGTCATGATCCCAGACTCCTGGGATCGAGTCCCACATCAGGCTCCCCCCCCGCTCAGCGGGAAGTCTGCTTCTCCCTCTCCCACTCCCCTTGCTTGTGTTGTGTTCCTCTCTCTTTCTCTCTCTCTCTCTGTTAAATAAATAAATAAACTCCTAAAAAAAAAAAGATTTTCTTTATTTGGCAGAGAGATACACAGCAAGAGAGGGAACATAAGCAGTGGGGGTGGGAGAGGGAGAAGCAGACTCCCTGCCAAGCAGGGAGCCCAATGTGGGGCTCCATCCCAGGACTCCGGGATCATGACCCGAGCTGGAGGCAGCCACTTATTGACTGAGCCACCCAGGAACCCCCTATTACATTTTTTTAATGCTTTTTTCTCATACTGAACTACAACTTCCTCAAGAGCTAGAAATAGTGAATTGATGGACTGAAATCCTATTGGTTTATTAAGAACTTCCTGACCTAGAAAGATACAAATGTATGATCTCAACACAGTGTCATCAAACACCCAGCAACAGACATCTCCCTTTTGTTTCTAGGGAACCAAGGCTTTCAATCACAACCAAGCTTACTTTCATCCAAAAGTGACTACGTGTTGGTGTCAACTGATGATCAGGTCACACTAATGTGGTGGAGTACATAGGGCCATGGTTCTCAACCACGGATGAGTCTAACCCCAAGATTTGACATTTATCTGCATACATTTTTGATTGTCACAACTGGGGGAAGGGGTTTGCTGGCATCTGGTGGGCAGTCTGCTTCTCCCTTTCCCTCTGCCCTCCCCCTGCTTGTGCTCTCTCCCTCAAATAAATAAATAAATAAATAAATATCTTTTAAAGGGGGGGCGCTTCTTGATGGTTTCATGCCTTGTAGTTGTATTTATTCTAGAAGCCACCTCTATTGAGATGCAATCACAAACAAAGGCTTTAGCTAAGTATGTAACAGCCTTCCTGGTAAAAGGAGCCTCAAAGCTCACTATGGGACAGTCCCTGACTGTAATGACTTCACATCAGGTCCAAAGTGTCTCAGAGACCAAAAGCCACCAAGGGATGTTGGGAAACTGACCTTTTTTTTTTTTTTTTAAGATTTTATTTATTTATCAGAGAGCAAGAGTGCACAATCAGGGACAGCTGCAGGCAGAGCTGGCAGAGGGAGAAGTAGGCTTCCTGCTGAGCGAGAGCCCAATGCAGGCCTCGATCCCTCAACACTGGGATCATGACCTGAGCCGAAGGCAGATGCTTAACCAACTGAGCCACCCAGGCGTGCCATGGGAAACTGACTCATTAAACACCAGGCAATGCTTATACATATGCCTGAAATAATAATTATAACCTGTAAAACTTTAAACCCAGCTACCCTTATGCATGGACCTGACCATCATAACCTCTATAGAGCATAACTGTTCAAAGGTCATTGATCTTGCTTATTCTAGTCAACCAGATTTAAAAGATCCCCCTAGGGGTGTCTGGGTGGCTCAATGGGTTAAAGCCTCTGCCTTTGGCTCAGGTCATGGACCTGGTGTCCGGGATCAGGCCCCGCATCAGGCTCTCTGCTCAGCGGGGAGCCTGCTTCCCCCCGCCTCTCTGCCTGCCTCTCTATCTACTTGTGATCTCTATCTGTCAAATAAATAAAATCTTTAAAAAAAAAAATAAAAGATTCTCCTATCAAAAATGCAGACGACAGGGGCGCCTGGGTGGCTCAGTGGGTTAAAGCCTCTGCCTTCAGCTCAGGTCATGATCCCAGGGTCCTGGGATCGAGCCCCACATCGGGCTCTCTGCTCAGCGGGGAGCCTGCTTCTCCCCTCCCCTCTCTGCCTGCTTGTGTGATCTCTGTCTATCAAATAAATAAATAAAATCTTTAAAAAAAAAAAAAAAGAAAGAAAATGACAAGGCCTTCAGTATTTTATAGGTCAGTCCTCTTCAGCATATGAAAGTTCTTTTGAAACCTCCCTTTTCCTTCCCCCAACTCCAAATATATAATCACCACTCCTCAAGACCCCAGTACAGCAGTTCTTTCTGCCCACAGTTCCTGTACCCTGATCTTTAATAAAACTGCCATGTGGGGGCTCAGTCATTAAGTGTCTGCCTTCAACTCAAGTCATGATCTCAGGGTCCTGGAATCGAGTCTCGGGGAGACTGCTTCTCCCTCTTCCACTCCCCCTGCTTGTGTTACCTCTCTTGCTGTATCTCTCTCTTTCAAATAAATAAATAAAATCTAAAACAAAATAATACCATTTTGCATGTGCACACACATACATCCATACCCACAAAGATGGTTCCTGAAACTTTTATATGAACAAACAGTGGCCACAACTTACACAATAGAAAATGATTACATAAAAATGATGGTACATCTATGTAATACCAAATAGCCATCAAAATAATACAAATCTGGATGTACTAAATAAAACGATGGAAAAGATAAACGGTTAAAAAAAAAAGAGGAAGTTACAAATCAGTGTTCATAATGATACAGTTTTGCAAGCAAATTATACACACACATGCACCCATACTCTCATTTTTAGTATTCACACAGAAAAATATTCTGGAGTCATGTTCACCAATCTTGGAGGTGGGATTATACCCAGCTTTTACATTCTACAGTCTATGATTTTGTTATCCTTGATGCTTTTATACCTTTATTTTTACATTTGTATTACTTATAAGGAAAACAAATCTTAAAAGAAAAAAAGTAGTCTCTTACCAATTACACAGCATGTTTCTACACGATATTTATCTATCTCACAGAGATTGTGAGCCAGATAACTCAACTCAGATTTCATGCTCTGAAAGAAAAAAGAAAGATAATTTAAGCAAGAGTGAGGAACCCCATGAACTCTATTTCTCATGGCTAACGCAACCCAGTGACAATCCAACCCAGGAGATTAAAGCACAAAAGAGCTTGAACAAGTCTAAGCAAAGGAAGCAGCTTACCCTGACATAAAGAAGGTTGGAGAATGTGTCCATATTTTCAATTCTGTAAGGATCTTGTTTCCTTAGCTCATTAAAAATAGAGAGGGCTTTGTCAATATCTGTAGAAAGAAGATAAAAAAGTTTAGAAAACAATACAGTGCTACCTTCAGGATTCGATGGTATTTCATTGTCCTTATTCACTCACCTCTGATATTGTGATAGGCAACTGCAATTTGGGAAACAATATATGAGCTCTTAGAAAAGCCCACATCAATGAGATTCTGATACTTTTGCAGGGCCTCCTCTATCAACTGCAACTCTGTGTATATATGAGCCAGAAAAAACTCTTTCATCCAGGTGTCTGGCAAAGACAGGAACTTCAGCTGCCAGCAGGAGAGAGAGGGACACACTTAATATACTTTGACCTCTCTCCCAAATGAACATCAAGGAACTATCTTTATTGGCTAAAGAAATTTATCACCAAAACTTTATGAGAACACCTAACAATGAACACATGGCAATTCAATTAAGTGAGCAGGACTCACAAGCACAATAGGGAGGAATGACCTAGTTGAGGAAGACTTCAAAGAAAAGATAGGATTTCAGGTGAGTCATAGAGGATGGTTAGAACTTGAAAAGAAAAGAGAGAGGAAGAGAAAAAAAGAACATCCTAAGCAGGGCAACAACATAAACACAGGCAAAACAATTTTGATGAGTGTAAGTAAATAGGATGAGGAAACTAGCTTAGTTTAAGGGGAAGCTATGTGCTCAAAAGTAGTGAAAAAATAAGATTGAACTGGTAGGGCAGGTACTATATGGTGCAACAGCAAATGGGATGCAATAGTAGACCATTACAATTTTTGGCAAGAGAATGAAACGATGACATGGGTGTTTTAAGAGTAAGTTTGAAAACAGTATACACGATAGCTTGGGAATAGGAATATATAAATGGAAAAGCTAGATAGAAAAGTAGCTATTAATTATAAGTAATCCAAATCTATGTTGAAAACCAAGATGGTGAAGAAAACCAAGAGAAAGAGATGTATATAAGAAGAAAACCATGGCGAGGTCTGGCAACTGACTAAACATAAGAAGAGTAAGAGAAAGAGAACAAATATGACGGTGCAGCATCAAGACTGGGTGTCTTGAGAAACAGTGATGCTATCAAGAGAGTCTCTCAAACTGGGAGGAAGAATGAGAATTTGTCAGGCAAGATCAGAAACTTGGTTTTGCATATTTTGAGTTCAGAGATAAAACAAACTTTTAATAAAAGTCTATCAGGCAGTTAGAGATAATGAATAGGAATAAACCAAGATAAGATTTCAGACACAGATTTAGCAGCACATATCATTATTGGAGGAAATCAACCAGCCTTTGGCTCTTCAAAGCCAACAAAATGAAGTGTATTATCAATTCCGTTAACTACTGAAGAATGGCAAAATAAACTCATAGACAATATCCTCTAACAATGACTAATAAAAGGATTGCTGTTTATAAAGCAGTTTCCATATACATTATTTCATTAACAAATCTATAAATCTTTACGGAGTCCTAGGACAGCCCAGAAGAGATCTTAAAAATGTTTTTTTTTGTTTTTTTTTTAAGATTTTATTTATTTATTAGTTAGAGAGAGCAAGCACAGGCAGACAGAGAGGCAGGCAGAGGCAGAGGGAGGAGCAGGCTCCCTGCTGAGCAAGGAGCCCGATGTGGGACTCGATCCCAGGACGCTGGGATCATGACCTGAGCCGAAGGCAGCCGCTTAACCAACTGAGCCACCCAGGCGTCCCTGTTTTTAATATAAGCCTTGATGTCAGGGAAACCTTTTCTATAGCATCTCTGGAATAAGGAAACAAAGTATACTAACATTTAGTTTATACAACAAGTTACAGTAAAACTTGAATGTGGAAACATGAAATAAAGAGAAGATATTCTAATACAACTACACATAAATACAACAGCAACTACCAGTCAAGAGCCAGACACTAGACTTTCAAATGAAAACTGAAATTCCAACAGTGAAAGAGATTAGAGAAGGAGCAAAGACCTAGCTACAAGCAAAGGCTTAGCAAACCTCTCTCCTCCCATCCCATTACAGAATTACATAAGACTTGGAGCATAAGTTCATTCATATAAATTTCTCAATTTACCATCTCTTTGTCTGTAATCAAGTTACAGAGTTCTAGCCAGGCTCCCCAATGCAAAGGCAAAACATGAGTAGCCTCCACAAACACATCAATGGCCTCTTTCACCAGGTCCAGTTTTCGAAGCACCACACCGTATCTAGGAAGGCAAGAAACAATAACAGGAGAAGTTAATGTTCTATAACACCTCCCCTTTACTCAGGAGAAAATGTTATAGAAAAATCCAAATTACTCTGACACTTACAAATAAAGGCCAAATCCATCAAGTTCACGAGCCTGGTGTTTTTTGCTGAGCTCCACTCTCAATTCTCTAAGTGCCTCATTCTTTACTTGTCCTTTCTCCAGCGGACCTAGGAAACAAAATCTCACATCTAAGGAAAGACTGACAATGTTCATTTCATAGACCTAGACATTCCCTTTGGCATCAACCAAAGTTACAACTGGAACTAACAACAGTTATGTAAGAATGCTGAGAAGTGGCCAACATCTTATACAATCCATTTACTTTGTTCCAGAAATTACAACTGATAACTGGTCTGCAGTCATATGTTGTTAGACCCACAGAGGTTGTTTGTTGTTGTTGTTTTAAGATGTATTTACTTATTTTAGACAGAGAGAGATAGTGTAAGTGGTGGGAGGGGGTGAGGGGAGAGAGAGAGACAGAATCTCAAGTAGACTCCCAGCTAAACGTGGATCTTCTAGTGGGGCTCAACCTCAGGACCCTGAGATCGTGATTCAAGCCAAAATCAAGAGTCAGACACCCAACTGACTGAGCCACCCAGGTGCCCCAGGCCGGCAGAGGATATTACAAATTGGAAAGTTATCAATGTTTAAAAATCACAAGCCTCAACTAAATATCTGAGTTTTTGGCTTCAGGTTCCAAAGAATGGCATAGGGCCAAGGGAAGAAAGCCTTGATAACACTAGGCCCACATTTCCTTAAGGCAGTCCTCAGCCAGAGGTATGTAACAAGCAGAAAGTTGTGCTCCCCCATTTGTAACAGTCCTCCTAGGTCCATTTTGCACATTTATATTACCTGCCTGGCTCATGTAGGCATTTAAGTGTGCAACCTCTGCTTTAGTCCAAAAGATAAAGGAAAGAAATTCATACCTAGGCTATCGACTGTTTCATCGTCCTTCTTCTTTTCTCCAGACTGTAAGAGAAAATCAATAAAAAGGTCTTATCTCAGTTTATTTTGAAACTCATTCTAAAACTAGCAACCTGACTCCAGATAAAGGGCCCAGGTCCAACCAAATGGCAAATACTCCAGTCACTACTCTTATTTTTTACTTTTTAGAGATTTTTTTATTTTAGAGAGAGAGACAGAGACAAAGAGAGAGCAGGGGGGAAGAGCAGAGGGAGAGTCCTAAGCAGACGCTGAGTGCAGAGCCCAACATGGATCCTACAACCATGAGATTAAACCAGAATGAAAACCAAGAATCAGAGGCTCAAATGACTGGGTCACCAAGGCACCCCACAGTCACTACTTTTAAACAATTCAAGGGCTCCCAAAGGTTAAATCTGAAATAATCTGAGCACCAAACTAATTAAGTAAAGTACTAAATTACAAACAATTACAAATATATAAATCTTTGATATTAAATAAATTGAGAAGGAGGGGGTGCCTGGGTGGCTCAGTAGGTTAAAGCATCTGCCTTCAGCTCAGGTCATGATCTCAGGGTCCTGGGATCAAGCCCCGCATCGGGCTGTCTGCTCAGCGGGGAGCCTGCTTCCACTCCTCTCTCTCTGCCTGCCTCTCTGCCTCCTTGTGATCTCTGTCTGTCAAATAAATAAATAAAATTTAAAAAAAAAAAAATTGAGAAGGAGAAGGGGAAGAAAAGCTCAGGTGTAGTATAGAATGCCAAGTGGCAAGTAGTAAATGTAGAGAGAACAGTGGTATGGAAAATCATCACTTTGCAACATCACATTAAAGAATACTTCAGGCAAGGGGCACCTGGGTGGCTCAGTGGGTTAAGCCTCTGCCTTCACCTCGGGTCATGATCTCAGGGTCCTAGGATCAAGCCCCACACCAGGCTCTCTGCTTAGCGGGGAGCCTGCTTCCCTCCCTCTCCCTGCCTGCCTGTGCCTACTTGTGATCTCTCTCTCTCTGTGTCAAATAAATAAATAAAATCTTAAAAAAAAAAATACTTCAGACAAGAATCAACAATGACCATTTAGGTTATTGACATTTTATGGCTATCACAGAAAATACTTTAATAAACATCCCTATTCATATATCCTTGTGCATATATTGAAGTATTTCTATTTGACAAGCTTCTTTTTTTTAAATTTTTTTAAAATGTTTGTATTTTATTTAAGCTTTTTTTAATTTAAACATATAATGTAACCCCACCACTCTCTCCCGACCCCTCTCCCCTCCACCCCCCTCAGTTTGTTTTATGACATTAAGAGTCTCTTTTGGTTTGTCTTATTTGACAAGCTTCTTAAAGTAGAATTATCTGGTCACAGTATTTCATATGGACATAATCTGCCAAAATTGATTCCTAAAACCTCTCTGTGAACTTTTACTACCAAAATAGGGAGTCTACTGCCTCACACCTTTGTCAATAATGAGTATTACCTGGGCACATGGCTGGCTCAGGCAGAAGAGCACACAACTTGTGATCTTGGGCTCGTGAGTTATAAATAAAACTTAAAAAATATATATTGTCAATTTTTTTAAAAGATTTTATTTATTTATTTGACAGACAGAGATCAGAAGTAGGCAGAGAGGCAGGCAGAGAGAGAGAGAGGGAAGCAGGCTCTCTGCTGAGCAGAAAGCCCGATTCAGGACTCGATCCCACGACCCTGAGATCATGATCTGAGCCGAAGGCAGTGGCTTAACCCACTGAGCCATCCAGGTG
>RCUC01129461.1:0-17744 GCA_003697995.1 Taxidea taxus jeffersonii
TTTTTATTGTTTTTGAGGGTGTTTGTCTTTGCCTCCTGGACTTGAACGCCTGTTTCCTTCATCAGGTTAGGGAAGTTATCAGCTATAGTTTGCTCCAATATACCTTCATCCCCTCTTTCCTCTTTCTGTAGGATTCTAATTATTCTAATATTGTTTTGCTTTATAGTATCACTTATCTGTAAAATTCACCTCTCATAATCTAGTAGTTTTTTATCTTTCTTTTTCTGATTTTCTTCCTTCTCCACCATTTTGCCTTCTGCATCACTGATTTTCTCTTCTGCTTCATTCATTCTAGTAGTTAGAGCCTCCTGTTTTGATTGCATCTCAGTAATAGACTTTTAGATTTCCACTTGATTAAATTTTAGTTCTTTTATTTCTATAATAAGGAATTCTTTAGTGTCTTCTATGCTTTTTTAAGCCTGGGTCATACCTTTATAATCATTATTTGGAATTCTATCTTTTGATGTCTTACTTGTATTCATATTAAGTCCTTGGCAACTAGTACTGCTACTTGTTCTCTTTTCTGGGGTGAGTTTCTGTCTTTTCATTCTGTCCAGAGAAGAATAGATGAACGAGAGAACAAAATACAAAAATAGCAACCATGACACCAGCAAAATATACACCAAGCAAATCAGAAGTCAGAAACCAAAAAGGAATAAAAGAGAGAATATAATCAAACGGGTGGACAGAAGAGAGCAATACACTAGCTCCTGTGTGTATTTTGGTCTATTTGTTAGAATAAATTAAGTCCCAAAATTGTAACAAAAGATAGATAAATATCTCCAAAATTTGAAATTAAAACCAATGAAATTAATCCAAAAATGAAAAGAAATAAAATGTAAATATAAAATTGAAAACTATAAAAGAGTTAAAAAAAGAGTTGATGAAGGGGCACCTGGGTAGCTCAGTGAGTTGAAGCCTCTGCCTTCAGCTCAGGTCATGATCCCAGGGTCCTGGGATTGAGCCCCACATCGAGCTCTCTGCTCAGCGGGGAGCCTGCTTCCTCCTCTCTCTCTGCCGTGATCTCTGTCTGTCAAATAAATAAATAAAATCTTAAAAAAAAAAAAGTTGATGAAATAAGAACATAATTGAAAAGGGGAAAAAAAAGAAAAAGAAAAAAAATTAAAGTGAAAGATGAAGGAATCATGAGAAAAAAACCCCTGAATTCTATATACTGTTTTCCCCTAGTGCTGGAGTTTTGAAGTTCTGTGTGATTGGTAAACTTGGTATTAGCTGGATGTTCCTGCTGATCTTCTGGGGGAAGGGTTTGTTGCACTGATTCTGAGGTGTCTTTCTGGAGGTAGAATTGCTCCCCTCTTGCCAGGGGCCTGGGTTCAGTGGAAGTTGCTTTGAATTGCTCTTTGTGGCTTTTGTTCCCTGAAGGCTCTCTTTACCATTTTAGAGGATGGAAATGGCTGTGATCTGTTCTCCAACCCTGGAGCCAAAAATATGTACCCCTCCAACTCTTCAATGAGCCCTCACAGGAAAGCCATCAATTACTCTTGTCTCTGGTTTTTGTCTGCACTCTGTGTTCACCCAGCTCATGACCGAGCATTGTTATCTCAGTCATGTGACCCTGATTCGAGTCTCTACACTTTACAGACTCCTGTGGCAGGCACACATGCTGTTCCTCCCAGGGCAGAGAGTGGGGTCTTGCTTTTGTTGTACCTCTTGCTGGATCTCTGCTTGGAGAGCAGTGGCCCAGTCCTGTCATGGTTTGCAGTTTATGGCAGCACCATGCTGAATGCCCACTCCTGAGCTGTTTGTAGCTGGCTTCCTTGCTTTGATGCTTGGGACTCTGATGCACTTAGGTACCCCTGTTTTTGTGTGACCCAGGGGATCCTGAGACCACAGTGTCCCAGGTAGGATTCTGCCCAGCTTTGCCATCAGAGCACCTTTCAGGCAAGGACATCCCTCACAGGAACATATTTCTAGAAGTTATGATTTTGCACTCTGCTGCTCTGTCACTTTCTGTTAGCCGGCTTGGGGCAGAGGGGGGATTCCTTCCCCTGTGTTTATCTTCCAATGTATCACCTCAGATTCACTTCTCCACACCTCCTATCTTGGTTGCTTTTCCATTTGTAGAAATGCAGCAATTTTTTTCTTACATATCCAGCTGAATTTGCTAGTGTTTAGAATGATTTGATAGCTACCCAGCTGAATTTCAGGGACGGTCGGAAGTAGAGTCCCCTATTTCTCTGCCATTTTCCTCCTCCTCCTCCTCTTTTTTTTTTTCAGTTGAAACTTATGGCATAATAAGTGAGAAGATAAATTTTACATACTGTTAAGTAGGTTAAAACAGCTTTTATATTGGGAATTCAAGTTGGCAGCAACGTGAATAATTTAGTGCCAATTTTCATATGGTAATACTTCAGTTATATGATAGGCATTTGATAATTTTTAGCTTATCACTTGGAAAGATATTAAACATAAAATATATAAACATAAAAGATATAAACATAACTTTTGTAAGCTTCACAGTTAGGTCTCTGTTTTGTGATCTATCCCAATTAAAGAAGGGAAGGAAGTCGCCATTCTGTATTTTAATTTTTATATACAGTAGGTGGTTTCTCTTTCTTGTATAGTATATGCCATAAAAATTATGGTCTCTTAACTCAAATTACAAAAATCCAAAATCCTACTGTCTTTATTGATTTGGACAGCATTGGAAGCCAATGCAAAGGAGATGACAGATTATGTGTTGAACAAAAAGGAATAAAGTTTGAATAAAGCTTAGCAGTCTGGCCATCTCCAGGTGAATGCTGATAGGACAATAGACAGTCTTGGGGTTGATCAGTACGTGGAGGAACTGTTGATTAAAGAGAGCAATACTACAGCCCAAAATTTTGGGAAAATTGATTAAAAGGACTGGTTATAATTTACAGTCGCAATTATAGTCCTTCAGCTACTCAAAAATCATTGCATTCTGGTTATAATGGTGACCTTGAACCAGTAGGGGAAGATTAAATTACATTTTATATACCTTATTTATTAAGCAAGAAAGTTATATAATACATTTTAGATAGGTTTTTCAAAAAAATGAAATTGGTTAAAATTGAGGAAACTTCCTTAAGGAAATTTCTGTTAATTTGTTATAACATGTTAATCATACAGTTAGGTGGCAATTTGGATTATTAGAGTCTACTTTAGCTCTAAAAATATTGGACCTGTCCACCATTCTTTTTTGCAAAACTCTTTGCATTTCAGAAATAGTGCGTATGGTTTTCATGCTCTTATTTGATGTATTTTTATAAGCTTAGTGATATTGATTTGGAAATCACTGGATTTCCAATTGGAAAAATATTTTCTACATCTTTTTATGAAATAAAAACTATGACTTATGATTAAGTGACTTATTTTAAATTCTTTGCACCATAAAATAACAATGGCTTAGTGCAGTAGACACTCATCATTTGTGACCACCCAACATTTTGGAGATCTTCCCTGCATTTTGCTGATTGCCTATATTACAAGTCCTGACTTCCCAATATAGATGCCAGAAAATTTGTATTCTCATTCCCATTCACAGCTAAGATAGAGCCATATGTCATACACTTTCACACCAGTGTGGGAGCAACATGAGGTGGCAGTCTTGGGCAGGGGAATTTATCTTTTGGTAAAGATAATAGTAGGAGCTTCTGGTTTTCTAGGTTCTTAGTATCAGAGGTGTCAAATAGTGGTGGCAGTCTAGTTTTTTCCTGGAGAAGCTCTCAAAGTGTGGTTTTGATTCATATTTTCATATCTTTTCTAAGTTTGGATTCTTGGTCCTTAATAGGGCTTTTGTAAACTTTCTACTCATCTTTAAGTAGATTACTTTTCTGCTTTAACTAGCCAGAAGTGCTTCTTTTGTTGGCAGCTAAGTAGGAAGCTTGACGAACACCTAATATGAATGGTTGGTTTTCTGAACATAATATTATTTATTACTTATCTTAGAAAGTATAAATAAATGCTTTACTTTCCTTTTTCATGCCATCAATTTGCATATATTGTATTGTTTCCATAATTGATGGATTATTTTGGATTAAAGCATCTATATATTTTTTTACTAGATTGTAACTTCTTAAAGAATGGGGTCCATGCTTTCATCTCTTTGTGTCCTCACACATGGTAAGCATTCAATAAACATTTATAAAACTAGTAACTTTAAGATACTTTATTTTTTAATGAAGTTAGGATACTTTAAAACTTTTTTTTTAAACTGTGTACTCATTAGTTATATTCCTATTAAATTATACATGGCCAAAATAACCTTAGGCATAGCTTCTGTTATTATTTCACACAAGTAAACACTCTCTGAGCCAGTAAAGGAGAACATCAAAAATAAGAGCTTGTCCAGGCAAAAAAAAATTTTTGGACCACTTTTTTTGTTTACCTGGTGTTGTTTACCTTTTATTTTCTTTCTAATTAGCCAGTGCGGTTTCTGTAAGTATCCTCAGACAGTCCTTTAGCATCTCCCCAACACTGAAGGCTTAATTTTTTTTTTAACATTTTTCCTCCTTTACTGAAGTATAATTGACAAAATTGTAAGATATTTAAAGTATACAATGTGCTGATTTGATATATGTAAACACTGTGAAAAAGAACACAACATTTGATAGCAGCTATCTTGGAGTGAAGGGATAATTTTTTGAACTAACATTTTGGAAGTATGCACTACTGGATCTCACTTCAATATTGTACTTTTGGACACATTTTAAAATTGAAAATAACTTCAAAGGCTGGTAAATTTTATCTGTCCTTGTCAGCAAAATGTGGTCTACTTCACCATTTCATAATAGAGCATTGAAATAAATTTTTAATTATATTTTAAGTGTTTGACAAAGGTTTTAAAAATTAGTAGATTATAGACATTAACTCTAAAGCTCTTCAACAAGTTCCCATTTCCTATATACTACACTATTAAGGATTGGGGGAGAGACTCATGTTCTTGTTCTAAGGAACTATTCTCTAGTATGTTGGCCTATACCAAAGTGGACTGTTCCTTTATCTCATGCCTTCTCAGTACTCATTCTATCATTCTCTTCTGAAAGATAAAATTTATAGGGAACAGAAGTGTAAGTAGCAGCCCTCAAGTAACTTCAGGCAATCCCCACAATTGGCAATATCATACCCCAACTATGTCATAACCTTTGTAGGTACTTCAGCAGCAGGATGTGTGTATTACACCATTGCCTAATTTTCTTCTTCCAAGAGTAAGCCATGTGATGCTTCATTTGGTGCTACCAATGACAAACCATGTATTTCTGGTGCTTACACTAACCCAACATATGTCTGAGGAAATTTTCCTACCCTTCTATGTCCTTAGTGTCTCTATGGATGAGTTAAATAAGTAATTTCAGAAATTACTCTATCACTAACCTGTATTGGCCAAAGATTGCCTTTCTTTGTTTTAGGTAAAAATAAGTTCATGAAAGTGTTTTGATCTCTTCCAATTTCCCCTTTGATTTTCTTTCTCAAGCACTAAGCTGTTATTCTTTCACTTCTGCCGAAACAGAATTGATTGTGACAAGGTTGACCAAAATCCATTTTAATGCTAATGCTAAGAGTATTAAATGAACCTGCATTTTGATATGTTCATATTCCAACAGATAGAGTTTTCTGTGCCAAATTTCTAAACAAACTCTGAGTTACAGTCCATGAGAAATAATTCAAAAACCATTTTAGTAGTTAACAGCAGAATATTAAAGAAGAAATTACACTCTTCTCAGCATCTAGAGTGTTAAGAAACTTGTTTTCATGGTAAGAAACACAGTATCTATAAATTTAACACAGTATCTATAAATATAGTATTACCTGGCCTATATTCTTCAACTTTCAGAAAGTTGATTTCAGAATTTTTTTTCATTTTACAAGCTTTTTAGTTTAAAAGTCAGATAGTGCCTTTAAGGCTTCTATGAAAGACTGCAGCCTTACTTCAGCTCAACTTTAAGACCATGAGTCAGACATGCCTCTTTAACTTATAGGTATTTCTTCTAGTAATTGTTTTCACATTTCTAACTACATGCTTATATTGCTGTTTCTTCTTCTTCTTTTTTTTTTTTTAAGATTTTATTTATTTATTAGAGAGAGAGAGAGCGAGCACAGGCAGAGAGAGGCAGGCAGAGGCAGAGGGAGAAGCAGACTCCCTGCCGAGCAAGGAGCCCGATGTGGGACTCGATCCCAGGACGCTGGGATCATGACCTGAGCCGAAGGCAGCTGCTTAACCCACTGAGCCACCCAGGCGTCCCAGTTGTTTCTTTTTTTTAAGATTTTATTTATTTATTTCAGAAAGAAAGAGAAATCACAAGGCAGGAGGTGGGTCAGAGGGAGAAGCAGACTCCCTGCTGAGCAGGGAACCTGATATGGGACTCAGTCCCAGGACCCTGGGATTATGACCTGAACTTGAAGGCAGATGTTTTACCGACTGAGCCACCTAGACGCCCTGTAAATTGCTATTTTCTTGATATTTCAGTTTGGCATTATCTGTTGGCATCCATGTAGAAGATGAAAATTCTCTTAAAATTTTTTTTAAGATTTGGAAGTTACATGTTCTCTTAAAATTGTTTTTACTGACTTGGAAGTTACATATTCTATGTCTCTTCTTAATTTTGATCTTTTCTGCCTCATCATTCTTAAATATTACTGTTGAATAATAATTTAGCTTTTAGCTCTTATTTTTTTTACACACAAACTAGACATTATTATTACTGTAATAGGAAAGTTACTGTAAAGTAAAATAATCTTTATTTACGCACATGACTAACAGTTGATTTGTATTCTGTAATCCTTATATCTTAGAACTTCTTTCTATGATCTTTTTTTTCCTGAAATACATACTCTAGACGTATTTTCTCTATATCTTTAAATTGGGATAGTTTCTATTACTGTCTTCCAAGTTCACTGATCTTTTCTTCTGCCATGCCTAATTTGCCATTAGTCCTATTGAGTATATTTTCATCTCAGACATAGTAGTTTTCATCTCTCAATGTTTGATTGGTGTCTATTTTATATCTTATATGTCTCTACATAATTTGGTGACTATTTGGATTATGGTTTCAATAACTACTCTAATGGTCTTTTTTAATTCTAACATATGTTTCGTTTCTGGGCCAGTTTTAATGGATCAGTTTTTCTCCTCATATGGATCATGTGTTTCTGCTTCATTGTGTGCCTGCTAGTTTTGATTTAGATGCCAAACATTGTTTTATCTTGGAGGGTGCTAGATATTTTTATTCCTATATTTTATTCCTATAAATCTTCTTGAGCTTTTTTCTAGAATGCAGTTAAATTACTATGAAACAGATTTTGAATCTTTTGGGATTTGTTATCTGGGTCCAGAGGAATGATCAGCTTAGGGCTAATTATTCTCTACTACCAAGCACTCTATTAGATGTTCCAAGAATTATGAGTTCTTTGATGATGGCTGGTGGAAATAGCTACTGGTTTCTAATCTTTTGGTTGTTTCCCCCCTACCCAGCTTAATTCCTTAAATGCATGTATTAATTAGTACTATTTAAGGGGGACCCTCTGTACATCTTTGTTGTTCTCATTGTATTCAGTTCTCTCTCCTCTTTGGTATTATGCCCTGCAGACTTTAGCTGCCTTGATAGACAGACTCTAGCTGCCTTGAATTCTTCGCTCCTCAACTCCTGGAGTTTGCTGGGCTTTCCCTGGGTTTTCCCTCCATGCTTCATGGCTTGGAAACTCTCTGCAGGCAATAAACTGCCACAGTTGTTGGGCTAACCTTGTCTGTTCCCCATTTCTCAGAGATCACTGTCCTTTGCTTGATGCTTAGGTTCTTTAAAACTTTTCTTTTATCTATTTTGTCAGGATTTTTTTGGTTTGTTCAGGTGGAAGAGTAAATCTAATCCTTATTATTTCATCTTGGGTGAAAGCAGAAGATACTTCAGAAGTTTTTACTCTAGTTAGAATCAGTTTTGCTTTTTTTATCCAATTGTAAAGGACGTTAATTTATCCTCATGAATGAATGATACTGCTTCTGGTTTACTTTGTTGCTCTTCAAAAATTTTTCGACCATTCTGTCATTTCTGTATATGTAATCTTTTTTTTCCTTCTCTGCTTGTAGGATTTTCGTTTTGTCTTTGTTTTAGTATTTTATTGTTTTATTATGTTGTAACCAAGTGTGGCTTTCCTAATTTCTTTTCTTGGGCTTCCTGAATTGAGGATTTGTGTCCTTCATTAATTTGTGTCCTTAATTAGTTCTGGGAAATACACAGCCATTATATCTTCAGATATTGCCTTCATCACCATCTTCTTATCACTCTTCTGTATTCTTATTTTCTAAAGCTCCAGTTGGTTGTTAGATTGTAATCTGTCTTCCAATAGTCTTTACACTCTCTTCCATACATTTCATACTTTTGTTTTTTTTAAAATATTTATTTGTTAGAGAGAGAGAGAGCGAGCACAGGCAGACAGACAGGCAGGCAGAGGCAGAGGGAGAAGCAGGCTCCCTGCCGAGCAAGGAGCCCGATGTGGGACTCGATCCCAGGATGCTGGGATCATGACCTGAGCTGAAGGCAGCCGCTAAACCAACTGAGCCACCCAGGCGTCCCAATATACTTTTGGTTTTTTTTAACTGAATTCTTTGAAATTTCCTTAGTTCTGCCTTTTTATATGTACAGTCAATTATTTAAGCTCTTCATTGAGTATTTTATTTTTGTGTTTATACGTTTTTATTTCTGGAAGTTCCTTTTGTTTCATTTTCATGTTTGCCTAGACAAAATCCAAATCTAAGAGATGGTTCTTCGAAATTCTCTGATAATTTCTTGTTGCTGATTATTTTAATTCCCACTTTTACTCTTACAACATGTCTCTTATATTTTGTTTCTAATATTTCATTCACTGAAGTTTTTTTTGTAAAATTTTGTTTCTTTGTGTGTGTGTCTGTATGAGAGAGAGAGAGAGAGAGCACACAAGCAGGGGGAATGGCAGGCAGAAGGAGAAGCAGGCTCCCTGCTGAGCAAGGTGCCAGATGCTAGACTCAATCCCAAGACCTGGGATCATGACCCAAACTGAAGGTAGATGCTCAACTGACTGAGCCACGCAGGAGTCCCTCATTCACTGAAGTTTATATATATATATATATATGTACATATATATGTAAATGTATATATTTTTTTTTAAGATTTTATTTGTTTATTTATTTGTCAGAGAGAGAGAGAGCACGCACAAGCAGGCAGAGGAAGAGAGAGAAGCAGGCTCTCTATCGAGCAAGGAGCCCGATGTGGGACTCGATTCCAGGACTCTGGGATCATGACCTGAGCTGAAGGCAGCAGCTTAACCAACTGAGCCACCCAGGCATCCTGAGGTTTTTATATATTTTTTAAAATAGGCTCCATGCCCAGTGTGGAGCCTAATGTGAGACTTGAACTCATGATCCTGAGATAAGGACCTGAGCTGAGATGAAGAGTCAGATGCTTAACTGACTGTGCCACCTGAGTGTCCTTACTCACTGAAATTTTTTAGATGAATTTTTTTTTAAGACTTTATTTATTTGTTGGAGAGAGAGCACACAAGCAGGGGGAGTGGCAGGTAGAGAGAGAAGCAAGCTCCCTGATGAGCAAAGAGTCCAATGCATGACTCGATCCCAGGACCCTGAGATCATGACCTGAGCCAAAAGAGACATTTAACTGAACTACCAAGACATTCCTTGAGGTAAATTCTTAAAGTGAAGGCTTTAGGATCCAAATTTTTCTATGTATGGAAGATTTTAAGTTATGTTTCTTTAAGAGAGAAACATTCTTCTGTCAGTTTTGTTAATTTATCTCTTGGCCAAAGACCCAACTTTTGAATTTAATGATTTTTCTCTTGTATATTTGTTTTCTGTCTCATTGGTCTCTATATTTCCTTCTTTCAACTTAGGGGGTTTGATTTGCTGTCCTTTTTTACCCCACTAATGAACACTTGATTTTTAACTTTCCTTAATGTACATTCCTGTATGTGTGTGTGTGTGCGTGTGTGTGTGCATGCAAGAATGTTCATAGTGACATTATTAGAAATAGCCAGAAACTGAAAACAAGACAGATGTTCATCAGCAGATGAATGGATAACATGGTGGTATGTTCATAAAAAGAAATACTACTCAACAATCAAAAGGAGCATGCCTCTGTTATATGGAACATGATATCTTGCATTTCATCTAAATGGGATAGTACAGTGTATACTCTGGTTTCTTTTGCTCAACATAATGATTTTGAGATCTCTCCAGAGATTGCTAAAGTTATTTTGCAGCAGTTCACAACACAACAGCCAACTGTGTACATCTCTTCCCAGATGCATCACTGAATGCACTATTGCCAGTAATGTCATACTGGTAGCTTGAAATTGCCTGTGGCGGCAGTGTTTATTATGTCATGGAAATTGACATATGCTCCACAAAGCTGGGGTTTTTTAGAGAATCAATAAAATTAACATTTTACTTCAGTTTTTCAAATTAAAAAAAAGATGCAGCAATCCTAAATCGTTCTACTAGCTTATCCTTAGATGTTTGCACATTCATCACTAAAAATACAATACCTCAGAATCTAACAAGTACCTTATATCTACTGGACTTATAGTTCATACAAACCCTCAGCTTAGCCAACCTGCCCAATCAGGATGAGTGGCTGATTTGACACTGCCTTGCCCTAAAGACAGATGTTTCAGACACTAGTTCCTAGTTGTGAGAACCAGTCCCTTTAGAAGCGGCATTTGTACTATGCTCTTGGGACTCCTAGTGGAAATTTTTTGGTGATAAAAGAAATCAACTTCCACCCACACTCATCCACTAGTGCTTTGCCTTATCTGCTTTCTCTATGATAGTTAATTTTTTTTCAATTTTATTTTGTTTCAATTCAGTTAATTAACATATAGTGTATTATCAGTTTCGGAGGTAGAGTTCAGTCACTCATCAATTGCATGTAACACCCAGTGCTCATTACATGACATGCCCTCCTTAATGCTCATCACCCAATGAAGCCTGCTTCCTCTCCTCTCTCTGCCTGCCTCTCTGTCTACTTGTGATCTCTGTCTGTCAAATAAATAAAGTCTTTTTTTAAAAAAAGTCGCTATTTGTAGAATTGCAGCAGTTCTATTCTCAGCTCTCTGATTGATTTAGCAGGTGTTCAGAAGGATTTCATAACTATCTAGCTAATTTCCTGGGAACAGATGAAATTAAGTTACCCTAATCTGCTATCTTACCTCTCTCCTAAATGTACATTCTTTAAAAAAAAAATACTCATTGATTTATTGCTAACTTACAGTGGTATATTAGTTTCAGGTGTATGACATAATGATTTAATATTTCTGTACATTACTCAGTATTTATCATGATAAATCTAGTCACAATTTGTCACCATGTGATGTTTTTACAATATTATTGACTATTCTGTGCTGTACTTTTCATCTTTGATTTATTTATTTTATGACTGGAAGATTTACCTCTTAATTCCTATCAGCTCTTTTTCATCTTTCCACTCCATCGCCTTTCAAACACCAATTAATTGTCTTTATTTAGTTCTCTTTCTGTTTTTGTGTGTTTTTCTGTTTGTGGGGTTTTGTTTTTGTTTTTGTTTTTAGATTCCACGTGTAAGTGAAATCATATGATACTTGTCTTTCTCTCTCAGACTTACTTCACTCAGGTCATACCTTGTAGATTTACCATATTGTTGCAAATGACAGGATCTCATTCTTTTTTATGGCTTAGTAATATTCCTGTGTGTGTGTGTGTGTGTGTGTGTGTGTGTGTGTGTGTGTGTGTATACACATCCCACATTTCCTATGCATCTGACAATGTCTACTTTGGTTCCTTTTATATGTTGGCTATTGTAAATAATGCTACAACAAAAATAGTGTGCACATATCTTTTCAAATTAGTGTTTTCATATTCTTTGGGTAAATACCCAGTAGTGGAATTATTAAATCATGATACATTTCTATTTTAATTTTCTGAGGAGCCTCCATACTGTTTTCCACAGTGGTTGTAGCAGTTTATATTCCCAACGACACTATTTATTCAAAAGACTATCTCTTTCTCATTGTATATTCTTGCCTCCTTCGTTGTTGATTAATTGACTGTATAAGTGTGGGTTTATTTCTGGGCTCTCTTGTTCCATTGATCTGTGTTTCTGTTTTTGTGCCAATGTCATATTGTGTTGATTACTATAGCTTGATAGTATAGCATGAAATTATGAGTCATGATTCCTCCAGCTTTGTTCCTTCTCAAGAGTACTTTGGGTTATTTGGGTCCTTTTGTGGTTCCATACAAATTTTAGAATTACTTTAGTTCTGTGAAAAATACTATTTGTATTTTTTTGATAAGGCTTGCATTAAATCTATAGATTGCTTTGAGTAGTATGGACATTTTAACAATATTAATTATTGCAATCTGTGAGCATCATGTATCTTTATATTTGTGTTGTCTCAGTTTCTTTTATCACAATTTCTTATACTTTTTAGAGTATGGGTCTTTCACTTCCTTGGGTAAATTTATTTCTAGGTTTTTTTGGTACAGTTGTAAATGGGATTTTTAAAAAAATTTCTGTTTTTGCTGTTTTATCATTAGTGTATAAAAATGTAACAGGTTTCTGTATGTTAATTTTATATCTTCAAGCTTGGCTGAATTCACTTATTCTAATAGTTTTGTTGTGGAGTCTTTAGGATTTTCTATATATATTATTACATCATGTGCAAGTAGTAAAAGTTTTACTTTTTCCTTTCCAATTTGGATGCCTTTCAATTTTTTCTCTTGTTTGATTGCTGTGGCTGGGACTTCCAGTAGTATGTTAAATAAAAGTGGTGAAAGTAAACCTTCTTGCCTTGTTGCTGATCTTAAAGGGAAAGCTTTCCATTTTTTCACCATTGATTATCCTGTTAGATGTGAAGGTTTGTTTTTTTTTTTTTAATGGCCTTTATTATGTTCAGTATTTTCCCTCTAAAACCCTTCATTGAGAGTTTTTTTTTCAATCAAGAATAGATGTTATATTTTGTTAAGTTGTTTTTTGTGCATCTATCATGAGGATTATATGGTTTTTATCCTTATTAATATGATATATATCAGATTGATTGATTTGCAAATATTAAACCATCCTTAAATCCCTGAAATAAATCCCACTTGTTTGTGGTGAATGATCCTTTTTATTTTTTATTGATGATTTGGTTTCCTAATATTTCGTTGACATTTTCCCATCTGTATTCATCAGGGATATTGGCCTATAGTTTTCTATCTTTGTAGTGTTTTTGGTTTTGGTATCAGGATAATGTCCTCATAGAATGAATTTTTAAGTTTTCGTTTCTTTTCTGTTTTGGGGGATAGTTTGAAAAGAATGGGTATTAACACTTCTTTAAATGTTTGGTAGAGGTTGTGGAGAAAGGGGAACTCTTACAATGTTGATGGGAATGCAAGCTGGTACAGCCATTCTGGAAAACAGAATGGAGGTTCCTCAGAACATTAAAAATGGAGTTACCCTACAACCCAGGAATTGCACTACTAGGTATTTATCCCAAAGATACCGATGTAGTGAAAAGAAGGAGCACCTGCACCCCAATGTTCATAGCAGCAATGTCCACAATGGGAAACCATGGAAAGAGCTCAGATGTCCTTTAGCAGTTGAATGGATAAAGAATATATGGTTCATATATACAATGGAATATTACTCAGCCATTAGAAAGGATGAATACCTACCATTTGCATCGACATGGATGGAATTGGAGGGGGGATTATGCTAAGTGAAATAAGTCAAACAAAGACAATTATGGTTTCACTCATATGTGGAACATAAAGAATAGCATGGAGGGCCATAGGGGAAGCGCAGGAAAACTAAATGGAAAGAAATCAGAGGAGACAAACCATGAAAAACTACTCCAGGAAACAAGCCGAGGGTTGCAGAGGGAGGAGAGATGGGATAACAGAGTGGTGGGTATTAAGTAGGGCATGTGTTGTGATGAGCACTGATTATTACACACAACTAATGAATCATTGAATACTACATCAAAAATTAATGATGCACTATATGTTGGCTACTTGAACATAATTTAAAAAATTAAATATTTTAAAAAATAGAATGCCTCTTTTGATGCCTTCAAAAAAAATGTTTGGTAGAATTCATTTGTGAATCCATCGGGTCTTGGACTTTTGTTTCTTGGGAGTTTTTTGATTACTGATTTGGTTTCATTACTTGTAATGAGTCTGTGCAGATTTTCTATTTCTTCCTGATTCACTTTTGGAAGATTGTTTTTAGGAATTTGTCTGTTTCTTTTGGGTTGTCCAGTTTGTCGACATATGATTTTTCATAGTATTCTCATACAATTCTTTGAGCTTCTGTCCTGTCAGTTGTTATTTCTTTCTTTATCATTTCTGATTTTACTTGAGTCTGCTTTTTTTCTTGATAAATCTGGCTTAAGGTTTACCAGTATTGTTTATCTTTTAAAGAATTAGCTCCTCATTTCATTGATCTTTTCTATTCATTAGTTTCCATTTCATTTATTTCCAGTCTAATCTTTCATTCCTTTCTTCTAACTTTGGTCTTTGTCTTTGTCTTTTTCTAATTCTTGGTAAGTATAAGCTTAGATTGTTTATTTGAGATTTTTCTTTTTTCTTAAGGTAGGTCTGTATTACATTAAACTTTCCTCTTAGTTTGGGGTTTTCTCCATCCCAAAGATTTGGGACCATTGTATTTCCATTTCCATTTGCCTCTCTGTATTTTTTTTTTTATTTCTGTGATTTCTTCACAGACCCATTAGTTGTTTAGTAGTATATTATTTAGTCTTATGTGATTGTGTTTTTTCCAGTTTTTTTCCTTATAATTGATTTCTAGTTTTGTATCATTATGTTGGAAGAGATGCCTGATATGATTTCAGTCTTCTTAAATTTATTGAGACTTGTTTTGTGGGCTAACATTTGATCTGTCCTGGATAATGTTCCATGTGCACTTGAAATGAATTCAGTCTATTTTGGAATGGAATTTTCTGTATATATCTGTTAGGTTCATCTGATCTAATGCATCAATTCAAAGCCATTGTTTTTTTGTTTATTTTCTGTCTGGATGATCTATCCATTGATGTAAGTGGAGTGTTAAATCCCCCCACTATTATTGTATTACTCTCAGTTTCTCTCTTTACATCTGTTAATATTTCTTTTATGTATTTAGGTGTTTCTCTGTTGAGTGCCTAGTTATTAATTTAACAGTTGTTATATCCTATTGTTGGATTGTTATCTTTAATATTGTGTAATACCTTTCTGTCTCTTGCTATGTTGTTTGTCTTCAAGTGTGATTTCTCTGATATAACTATTGCTATTTTTTCTTCCATTCACATGGAATATCTTTTCCATCCTTTTGCTTTGAGTTTGTATGTACACTTAGGGCTGCAGTAAATCCCCTGTAGGCAGTCATGTAGACAGGTCTTGTTTTTTAACCTGTTTAGTTATCCTGTGTTTTTTGGTTAGAGCTTTTATACATTTAATATAATTGTTGATGTGTTATTTACTTATTGCCATTTTTTTAATTATTATCTGGTTGTTTTTGAGTCCTTCTCTGTTGCATTTTTATTCTCATCTTCTCTTCCCTTATGGTTTCAATGGCTTTCCTTAGTGTTGTGCCTGAATTCCTTTCTTTTTATTTTCTTGTATGTCTATTACAGGTTTTTGGTTTTTGTTTGCCATTGAGCTCATATATAACATTCTGTGTATATAGCAATCTACATTAAGTTCATGGTCATTTAAATTCAAGCACATTCTAAAAGTACTAAATTTTTATTCCTCCCTCCATGTTTTATGTATATGATGTCATATTGGATGGTTATTCTTGGTTGTGGGTTTTTCCCTTTCAACACTTTGAATATATTGTACTACTTTCTTCTGACCTGCAAAGTTTCTGCTGGAATAGCCTTATGAGGTTTCCCTTATGTGTAATTGTTTTTTCTTCTGCTGTTTTAGGAGTCTCTTTTTATCATTAATTTTTGCCATTTTATTATTATTATTATATTATATATTTTATTATATATTATATATTATATATTAATATATTTAACAATATATTATTATATATTTTAGTGTGGACCTCTTTAGGTTCATCTTGTTTGGGCTCTTTGATTCCTGGACCTGTATGTCTGTTTTCTTTCCCAGATTAGGGAAGTTTTCAGCTATTATTTCTTTAATAAGTTTTCTGCCCCATTTTGTTTCTCTTCTCCTTCTGGGATCCCTGTAATGTTAATTTGATGATGTCAAAGAAGTTCCCTAACCTGCTCTTTTTGTTGTTGTTGTGTTGTTTATTTTTTATTTTTCTGTGTAGTTTGATTGCATTCTATCACCCTATCTTCCAGGTTACTGATCTCTTCTGCATCCTCTGACTTGCTGTTGATTCCTTCTAGTGTATTTTTCATTTCACTTATTGTAGTGTTCATCTCTGACTGGTTCTTTATATTTTCTGTCTTGTTGAATTTCTCATTGAGGCCATCTGCTTTTTTCTCAAGTCTAGTGAGTATCTTTATGATTATTACTTTGAACTTTCTTAGGCATTTTGCTTATATCTGTTCTGTTTAGCTGTCTTTCCGTGATTTTTGTCTTATTCTTTCATTTGGTACATACTATTCTGTGTCCTTATTTTGTTTAACTCTCTGTATTTGTGGCTATGTACTAAGTAGCTCAGCTGCATTTCTGGTCTTGTAAGAAGTAGCCTCCTGTAGTGGCACCTGGCTGGCTCAGTCAGAAGAGCATGCAACTTTAGATCTTGGGGTTGTGACTTTGAGCCTCAGGTTGGGTGTAGTGATTACTTAAATAAATAAATAAACAAAAAAATTTAAAAAGAGGTGGCCTCCTTAGAGGTCCTGAGGTACCCTGTAACACAACCCCCACAATTACCAGAATTAGACGTTTCAGGGGTGTTCTCTGTGTGGGGTGTATGCACCCTCCGGTTGTGGCTGAGCCATGATTGCTGTGAGTGCAGTGGTGCCTCAACGTAGCTGGCTACAGTGAACCTCTGCCCACCTGCAGGCATATTGAAAGTCAGGGCTTATTCACTGTACAGCCAGCTACGAGGCCTGGCTGTAGAAACTATGGATATACTAGCATGTGGGGTATCTCCATTCCACACATGCCTCACCCTCATCCAGGGAGTCAGTTTTGAGTGTTGTCTGTCCCAGCTAGGACTGCCTGATGGTATGGCATGGCAGGAGCTGTTTTGGAGGTTTACCTTCTCATGTAGGCAGGTTAGGTGGAGTGGGTCTACAGAGTAATGACAGGCAAGGCTCATGGTGCTAGTAGGATTAAAGATGAGTGGTAGCATTGCCTCTCTAACGGCATCTGACTATCTGCACTGTGCTCACAGCAATCATGGCTTAGCCACAACTGGACGGCACATGCACCCCACACAGGAGACTCTCCTAGAGCACCTAGTTCTGGTTATTGGGGGGGGGGGGTTGTGTTATAGGGCACCTAGGACCTCTTTTATTACCTGGGAGAGGGTAAGAAAAATGGTGCTTGCTAACATGGAGAAATCTGCATATCTTTGCCCTTCTGGCAAACGTCCTAAGATTAGTAAATAAATCTTTCCAGGCACTTTTCAAAATGTTACTTCTGTACTATGTCTTGGGTCAAGCTCTTTAGCATGCTGGCTCTTTAGGGGTACAGACATGGTTTCCTATCATCATCTTGGTCTCCTGGAGTTATAAACCCTGTTGATTTTTAAAGCTCTTGGAGTTAAGCCACACTGATTTTCAAAGCCAGATATTATGGAGACTTTCTTCTCCATGTGGGTCGCCAGGGCCAGGGT